>JAKTUB010000289.1:0-75630 GCA_030556465.1 Metschnikowia picachoensis
CTCTAGTTCGGGTCTGGCATCAAGACAACCGGAGGTGCATTGCTTGGCAATACTCGTAGTACTTGCCTAAATGGAACACCTAACATGGCGCGTCTGATAATCTAAGGCACGCCATTCAAGGTTCACGCGTTTCCAAGGCACGCAATTCGCGATTTCACGGTTCGAAAAGAATGCTGGGCACGCAGACCAGGGGCTGTTTGAAAACTAGCCATTGAAATTCCCTTTAGAACGATTATCTATCCATATAGAGATTATATTGCATATAAGCTCTACGCTCTCTACGCTACGCTACTCCGTAGCTACGCTGAGACCCAGCGTATGCGTTGCATAGAGTAGAGAGCGTAGCTACGGAGTAGCGTAGCGTATTAAATTTTCTACGCGGCTACGCACTTTTTGCCCATCTCTGGTGTGATACTTATCTCACGACAAAATTCGTTGTGTGCGACACACCCACACACGCATGGACTTTCTTTCTACCTCTGCCTTGAGTGCTGGAGTTACCCTGCTCAACTGTATCGGGTTATGTATTACATGTTTCAATTGTTAACTTTCGGTAATTTGTTTACTATACAGAAGTGTCATACACTTTGGGTTTAAGGCTGATCGCGTTGTATTTGGCAGGTGCAGTGTTGTTCCTGCAGGCAAAACTACACACCCCCGAGAGGAGTTTCGGATCACAATCAGCGTATATTTCTGGCGCAAGAGAGACGTGAAATTTTTCAACTCAAAGGCATTGGGTGGGAAATAACGATTTAAGCGTACATTATTTGTGTCAGGAATATATGGGTATAATCTGAAAAGAAATCGAAACCTGGGTGTAACTCATTTGAGATTATCACTTATCAAACAGGAAACTGAAGCGCACCACTGAGATAGAAGAGTCCGAGAAACACCAAGCTCGTTGAAAATCTTCGATTGAATATTGTCACAAGAAAAAACATGACCTCAACGGCTGAAATTAACAAGAAATTGGCACATCAAGATGAGAATGGGCTAGATGAGAGTCGTAGTTCGTCCGAGGAAAACGATTTCAAAGATTCGGCAGAAGATTTTGGGTCTCACGTGTCATATTCGGAAGATGGTGATGATTCAGGCACGCAAAAGCAGAAATGTGACCTCGAGAAAGAGGAGATTCCAACAGGTAGCGAATCCTACGCCAAAGAGAAAAATGATGGTGCTGGAAATTCCGAAATAGAGTCGAATACACAGGGGATGATAACGACAGATCAATGTGACGTCAATTCTAATGATCTGGAAATTGCAGAAATTCCTACTCTGATGCCACAGTCAGGAAACCTGGCGTCCAATGAGGGTATTGCGAGCTCTTTTGATGGCGCACAAAAGCTCCCGCCCAGGACATTCATCCCTGTTTTCCTCGGCACAGAACCAAGCACCAGTGTCCCCTCTGCAGCTGCTGAGGCGCTGTCGCTACTAGAAGCGCGTCAATCGGAGATTTCAATCACATTTGACGCGAAAGATGAAACGCAGCAAATGGGGATCAATCAGGGCATGGAGAGTGTGAAAAAAACTTATAGGGATATCCGGAATACTTTCGGGCATCTTCCCACGCAATTTTTAGCGTCAGAGCACATTGACTGGGTGTTCTGGGACCGCGTCATGCATGATTATCACGATACGGTCATTCATGAGCAATCACAGCTTGGCCATGCGGTAGCCGCTGGAATCCCTGAGGAGGTTCGCGGAATTGTGTGGCAACTTATTGCGCGGCTGAAGAACCCTCAGCTAGAGGAGTTGTATTTTCATCTCAAAACCGAGCCTTCAATGCACGAAAAAGCCATTAAAAAGGACTTGACGCGTACGTCTTTCTACACAAATGTTGACGCAGCGAATAAAGCCATTGAGCTTTGTAACGTGATTGTCGCGTACCTGAACTTTGACCCTGATGTGGGCTATACGCAGGGAATGGTTTTCATTGCCGTTCCGTTGATCATGAATATGACCGAGAGCGAGTGTTTCTGTTTATTGGTCACACTTATGAAAGACTATGGGTTAAGGGACTTATTCTGCCCCGAAATGAGAGGATTGCATTTATTGCTACACCAGTTTGACCGACTTCTAGCGCAGAAGCTGCCGTCTTTGTATAATCATCTTACCCGCCAGGGGGTGCGTCTGCTGATGTACGCGCTGCAGTGGTTTTTGACCTTTTTTAGTTACAAATTCCCGCTCACGGTGGTGCTCCGGATCTTTGACATGGTGATTACACAGGGTGTCGAGGCGGTGCTTCGGCTCGCTTTGAATCTAATGTTGAAAAACGAACCCAGCCTCTTACGGCTTGACTTTGACGGGCTCATTACGTTCCTAAAGGACAGTTTGTTCAACGTGTACGTGAGTGACGAATCTGTGGAGGAGCCAAACCGGCGATTTCCACTTCTTGGAAGGAAACCGCCTAAAGTCGCCTTTTATAAACTAGACTCATTCATCCATGATTCAATGCAAGTGGATGTCAGCCCGCTCGATCTTGCACGTTGGAGAGCCGAGTTTGACCAGATGATTGTGCATGACGTCAAAAGAGCTGCCGAGATCGAGGCACTCCGTGCCGGAAATGGTCAGCTAAGACGCGAGATTAAGGCGATAGAAACGCAAATGTACGCGCTCAACCATGACCATCTAGAGGCCGTACAGGGGCTCGTGGCGGTAAAAGTGGCGCTTCCTGAATTCTTAGGGGACGTATCAGAATTACGCGCCGAAGTGGGGTCGCTTGAGTCGGACATTGATGAATTAGAGCGCAAATTGGGCGCAAACCTGGAGAATATCCCGGAAGACATTGAGGCGCAGATTCAGATCCTTTTGAAACAAAATGCGGAAGAAGCAGAAAAATTCACTAATCTTGAAGAGCAGCTTGCGGAATTGACTCTACAGAATGAGACCTTGAAGGCGGAACTAAAGAAAAACAAGAAATGGTTCTGGAAGAAGTGAGACAGAGTTGCGTGAGCGAGGTGTATAATCTTGTTGCGGTACGAGAGACTGAATTACCTTCTGACTTTTTCCGGCCTTTTGGGTCGGGAAACGGTCTCGTTTATGTTATCATCGACGCTACTTTCCATCATTTTAGTCTGAAAGAGTTTAGCCCAATCTGGCGATTGAGTCGTGCGTCTCTGGAGGCTAAAACCAAACAAGCGAAGTATTCATCAGAACATCGCTTTCTGTCGGAGTTTTAAGATCTACCTTCTTGTCCAAAAACAATAAATGTTTTTATTCTGGCGTTACGACACTATGATGCAACTCATGTCTACGCATGATAAGGTCTAAAGTCGAGGTGCGCGACATTTGTTGGTGCTTGCTCTCACGCATACGTGATGATGTTCAAAGTTACGGGAATCATCTTATTACAATTTGTTTTGTTCCTAGGTAGATGGCCACTGGATTGAGAATTGGTAATGTTTGTTGGTCACTAGATTCTTTCTTGAGCCTTTTGCAGCCGGTCAGAATCTGCATCGAGGCGATACAGATGACATTCTTGATACAGCGCGCAGTCACGTGCACTGAAATTACGCGGGCTTGAGCCCTAATATCCCTATTGTCTGCACTCCTCGCACTTTCGCTGGGCCACCGGCCGCGGCTGGTGCTACCAGAAAATTTTCAACTTTCACCAAAAATGTTCTTACCTCATCACACACCAATAGTACAACATGGGTAGAGGACCAAAGAAGCACCTTAAGAGATTGGCAGCTCCATCGCACTGGATGTTGGACAAATTGTCCGGCACCTACGCCCCAAGACCATCTGCTGGTCCCCACAAGTTGAGAGAGTCGTTGCCTTTGATCGTTTTCTTGAGAAACAGATTGAAGTACGCCTTGAACGGCAGAGAGGTCAAGGCCATCTTGATGCAGGAGCACGTTAAGGTTGACGGTAAGGTCAGAACCGACTCCACCTTCCCTGCTGGCTTCATGGACGTGATCACCTTGGAGGCCACCAACGAGAACTTCAGATTGATCTACGACGTCAAGGGTAGATTCACTGTGCACAGAATCACTGCCGAGGAGGCCTCCTACAAGTTGGGTAAGGTCAGAAAGATCGCCTTGGGTAAGAGAGGTGTTCCTTACGCTGTCACCCACGACGGTAGAACCATCAGATACCCTGACCCATTGATCAGAGCCAACGACACTGTCAAGATCGACTTGGCCACTGGTAAGATTTCCGAGTTCATTAAGTTCGACACCGGTAAGTTGGCCATGGTCACTGGCGGTAAGAACATGGGACGTGTTGGTGTTATTGTCCACAGAGAGAAGCACGAGGGTGGTTTCGACTTGGTTCACATCAAGGACGCTTTGGAGAACACTTTCGTCACCAGACAGTCCAACGTCTTCATCATCGGTACCGATGCCAGCAAGCCTTACGTGTCCTTGCCAAAGGGTAAGGGTATTAAGTTGTCCATCGCCGAGGAGCGTGACAGAAGAAGAGCCGAGAACGGTTTGTAAGCTATGCACCCGTAAGTAATATACTTGTTCCATATTTCGTCTTCTGCGTGTAGAATTTGTGATGCTTCGTGATTTTCAAACGTTTTAGTAATGTGATGACATCGATGTTAGCACAGGGAGTTACCGCACCTGAACTGCCCTTGCCGTTTTCCTGCAAATGGCCAAATTGCGTTGCCCGCCAAATGGGTTACCAGAATGGTTTCTCTCAATAACGGCTTTTCCATTCAAATACATGAACCTAACCTCAGTTCTGCCCTTCATCTACGAAGAGAGCCCTAAGGTCTCTGCCGGAACTAAATCTGCGTATATAAATTAGGAAAACAATCGCATCAATGAGAAAGTTGCAAAATTTGAAAAGGAAAAGTTTTTCAGACCTTAAGTTTTAAAATATAGTATATCTCTGCGTAAATCATACACCGGGAATTAAGCCTTGAGTAATCTTAGCACAACCACGTTAAAAAGCAGATAGCCTTCGTAAGGACCCAGGAGCTGCCTGTGTGCTGAACGCATCTGACACTCTGTTCTGAGGGTTACCAATACGTACACTATTCCAAGATATCATGTGATCCACCAAAAGCCCCAGCATGACAAGTTGACATGCTTCTATTCTGGCCCAAGGCGTACAAATCCATGCTGTGTGAGAAAAGGGCACAGGAAAAGTAAAAGAAAAGAAATATGTAAACTCATATAAAATCTCTGAAGAGAGATGGTCTTTTCTGATGCATGGGTGACTTTTAAAGCCGGGTAACATACCCCTGAGCCACAGCTTACCAACAATATCAACAGCTTTTCGCAAGCAAGTATATCCGACAATAATAACTCACACCCGAGAGAGAAAGGTTCCCACATCCCAATCAATCAACGGCTTTCCGTGAGGCTGCAAAAACGGCGAATGTCCAATAATACCATTCAACCATTTTCCGCAATCGTACCACGACAACACCTGCAAAACCTGCATACACCATCAAAAGATAAGCCAAAACGCACAGTAGTTTCGTTATCACTACATGTTTTTCATCCTGGTTTGTCATGTTTCGGCTTTTACTTCTTTTCTCGCTCATTGCTTTAGGCATATACTTATTAGACTCATACTTTTCTTTCCTGGAAGAACCCATATCGGATCAGTTCTCAAGAAAAAGACCGCTTAGACTCGCAGATCTCAATTTCCTCCACACTACAGATACCCATGGTTGGCTCAGTGGGCACCTCAATCAAAATACGTATAATGGTGATTTGGGCGACTTTATACTGTTCTCACACCATTTGAGAAAAAAGGCTGCATCTGAATCTAAAGATTTGCTAATAGTCGATCTGGGTGACCGCCATGACGGGAATGGATTGCTGGATATTACCACGCCAAATGGCGCCCGCAGCTTGCCCATTTTCGCACAACTGCACTATGATATTATAACTTTGGGCAACCATGAATTGTATCTCTGGGAATATAGCGAGCAGGAACTTGATCTCATTGTGCCAAAGTACGGCAAGAATTACGTGTGCTCAAATGTAGAACGGGCGACTGAAAACGGTCTGTTTGTGCCGTTTGCCCAACGGTACCGTTATTTCACCACACCCCAACAAAGATTGCAGGTTTTGTCATTTGCGTTTTTGTTTGATTTTAACCGCGCTAACCTGAAGATAAGGGTCACGCCAATCGAAAAGGCTGTTACACAAGAATGGTTCAAGGACGTACTTGCAGCATTTCCGCCCCTGGCGGTAGATGTGATCGTCGTTGTAGGCCATATCCCGGTCACGAAACGGTGGACAGAATTGCAGCTCTTACACAACACACTTCGCAGCGCCTACCCAGACACGGTGATCCAGTATTTTGGCGGGCACAGCCATATACGTGATTTCCAAGTGTTTGACGATAAACTGACAGCATTGCAGAGCGGGCGTTTTTGCGAGACATTGGGCTTTTTAAGTATCGACTTATCTTCCGATATCCGCTCGGTAAAAGACAGGTTTTTCCGTCTGTACATCGATTTCAGCGTCGACTCGTTCATGTTCCACACCCAGAAGGACTCTGTAAAGAAATTTCATACAGAAAAAGGGACTGATGTCAAGGCCATGCTTTCTAGTGCACGTGCCGATCTTCAGCTAGACACGGTATTGGGCCACGTGACGCAGTCAAACTACTTTATGGATTATGTGCCATTGACACACCCGAAGAATATTTATAAATTGCTTACAGAGCGTGTTTTGCCAACGCTAGAGCGGAATCTGACAAACGAAGAGAGGATCATCATCATCAACACTGGGTCCATTCGCTATGACCTTTACAAGGGGCCATACACGATTGACAGCCACTTCATTGTGTCACCATTCGAAAACGACTGGGTGAAAGTGAGCCTTCCAAAGGATATTGCGTTGAAAATCGCCCCCAAACTAAATGAAAGAGAGTACATTCTCTCTGCCGGGGATGGTAACGGGTACTTGAAACCGCCTCATCAGAGGTATTTGCAAAGTGAGCCGGCTAAAAACAAACTTGGACAGTCATCCTTTACATATCCGGATTTAGACTCAGACGTGGACGTGAAGGGCCGTTTGAGCAGAGGGTATGTGACTTTTGATGATTTTGGTCATTCTGGTGACGATACCCCACATCGGGCGGTCATGAATCACCCAATACCCAATGTGGTCCAGAGCCTAGAGTTAAGTCCTAGCTTAAATGGAACCGTGGATGTTGTATTTTACAGCTTCCTTATTCCGAATGTTCGGTCCGCAATCGAGTCCTTGGGAGGCGAGTTCAAAGATTTGCAATTCTATTCAAGGACGTATTTAGGCCGTCTTCTCGACAAGTTCGTGGCAGGCAATAAGGTATGATTGTGGGATAGGTGTCTTCAAATCCCACACTCCATGCGAGTTTTCTCAAAGTGGATGCGTTTTATCTGACCGTCTTTTACCGGCTTCAAAGCGTATGAACGTTGATGGATTATACAGGTAAAAGCCCTGACCTCATGCATCGACTTATTATGTCGATCTTCGAAACTTTGAAGAGCTGGACAAGTAGCCTCCTCGCATGTGAAACACACCCGGAGAGTTTGAGCTAGCAAACACAGCCAATCACCACCGGTATAAGCGCTCATGCCATATCGTAACATGCCTCGCGAGCTTGCGGTAAAGACATTTTAGTTTCAAAACCGAGTGCATCTTTCCTACGCACAGTATAGCTGCTCACTTGTACAAATACATTGTGTTCTTTATATACATCCAATGCAATCGGATGCAATGGTCATGATTCTAAAATGACAAGACTGAGACAAAGCGCAAGTTATAGCTCGCAACTAGAAGTGCTGGATGCAATATACCGGGAAGTCAAAGTATAGTCAGGTGACCAGGGAGAGGTCTCACTCCTGGATCTCAAATATTCGGCCAACTATGAAGTGCATTCATAAATGAAACGTGCTGTTCTGCATCCTCAATAGTTAAATCAGATGGACAAGCGGACTGTGTTATCCCCGCATCTATTAAATGGCCTGGTTCAAACTCTCTATGGGTGTAAGCGCCATTTAAAGCGCCACCACGCTGTCGTGAGGCTTATACGTGACACGGTAATTCCACGTGTTGATACTCTCAATTTCGTCGTTTGTGGCTGCGGCCTGGTCCACAATCAAACTTAAATTGAACCCAAACCAGGGCCCCCAGAGCGCACGTACCTTCTGTGCTGACAGCTGCACCAAGTCAGCGGTTTCTCCTAGCCGCAGACGGCCGCTCTCGTCAAAACGCACTTTTCCATGTGCTATTATCGTATACAATCCCGTTCCGGGAACCAAATGCGTGTCGAAACTAGTCATTTGATGATTAGAGGCCGGCAGCAGAAGCCACTGTTTCTGGAATTCGAGCCTGGCATCTTGCGTGGGCGGCAGCGGGATGAGCGGGTTCCCGTTGATAACAATTGCACTCGCCGGTTTGAGCTGTCTTGCAAATTGCGTGGCATATGCTTCTACCGACGGATATTGCGGTTGTGCTGAGGACCCATTTTGGAGCTGGAGATCAAGCGACGCTAGCACTTTTTTGAGGAAGGGCTCGATTGGCTGCGCTGACACAAGTTAGTCTTGCGTGTCTAGAAAGTGTTAAGTTGCTGTTCATCAGGGGCTACGTACATGGGTCTTGGGTATTGTTCATGGTGAAGTTTGGATATATAGCGGTTTATGCGGTTTTTTTTTCGCCGGCTTCATGTTCGCAATTGGGTGCGTAGCCGGTTTCAACTATGCAGTCTGCAGTCTGTAGGGCCTCAGGCCGTGCCGGTCGGTGTATGAATTACGATATGTGCGAGCGAAAAAATACTTTAGATCGACATGAGTAATGGTAAAATTGGGATATCTTTTCAGTAAATGAATTGATTATTGCATATATGCATGTTTCCTGTATTGTTCATGGTACAAGTAGAATTGCAGACGTGAACAATGTAAAAAGGGGGAATATACTGGGGGTACGTAATCTGAGAGGAAAAGAATGCTTCTAGAGACTTGTTTATTAAAGACTGCCGAGACTAAAAAAAATAGAAAAATCCCATGTTACGTTCTTCATACCAGGCAGATAATTCTCGTGTACTTCATCTAGTAAAACTAACCTAGCTTCCCAATAGTACAGGGGGAAGCCATCAAAATATACTTGAGAGTCGGGCAACTCACGTTGGCCGTCTGTGGTATGAAAGGCTTGGCACGGCCTATTTTCATGGAACGTGGCTTAGGCAAATGGGATGGGAGGACAAACCCATCAAATAGTCAGTCTGTATGTACACTTGTGACTTCCCTATCAATAAAACTGGTGCGGTTTCAAGCAGGAACGTAATTGGGCTAATTGAAGTTGGTGACTGAGGTGATCTCTGATTGTAGGCGAAGACAAACCACACAAATAACCAAGGGTCACGTTTCATAAATGCAAGAAGGGCACGAGAGGTGGATGTTTCTTATGCTTCGCAAATTCAATGCCGAATTCTCGCCTGTATATGATATTGAAGCTGTTTGAAGTGTTTCTTTTAGTGGCTCTTCTGCGTTGAGACCCAACTGCCAGTACCAAGGAGACATTATGGGTATAATTTACAATATTGAAACCCGCCAATCCAAGATGAGGCAAGACTTAATATTTGACATTGATGTTTAAAAGGGCTCACATCCTTAAAAAAATTAGGGTAAATTTATCTACTAACGATAGGAATGACTCACTGGAGGTAGCATTAAATGTGCATGCTGTTGAGAAACAGATGAATTCATGCGGTACATCAACAATGGCTTAGGTACGGATTTGAAGCGCTAAATTCGATTGATGGTGTCTGAAACGGACTCTTGAAACGATACACACGAATATGACTACAATTTGAGTCCATGTCGGTCTCATTGTTTCTTCTCGGTGCTATTGTCTTGTAATTCTCAAAGCTTACGAAAGGTAACCACCGCAACGACAACAAAGACCGCAAAAAGTATTTATTTCAAGCGCTTCAATCCGGAGGCGCTGGAAGGATCAAACTTTTTCTCTTTTTAAAATCTCATGATGTGGCCATTATTGTTCTTTTCCTTGCTTAAGCTTTCTTCAGTGACACTTGCAGTTCCACCGGAGACTCTCACGAAAAACGCACTCAATTGGGATCTCTGCTATCGCCACAGTGGTTATGACCAGGAAAATAGGGGTATTCAGATGAAATCGATACTTTCAGTCAGAAGTTTGGATGATGAAAACGTCTATGAGAAGAACGATCATATTTCACCGGAGCAGCAGCTTGTGGATATTTATGAATCAGGCATGGCAGTTATCCAGAATAATCTCAGAATCCTCAGGAATGATATTGCTGCACTCGAAACTTTACTTCGCCATGGGGATGTTGCTTCGCCTTCTTATGAGGATGCATTCGATCAATTAGAGCGACAATTCAAAGTTCACGAATTGCATTACCATAAATGCAATCCTTCTGTGTGGATTGTGGTCGACGATATAGCAGCATATCTTCATTTAGAAACAACGGAGTTGCTACACGCTGATTTCGACGAATTGCGAGAGAAACAAAAGGCATACACGCTGATGATACAATATAAGATTTTAAGCCACTCATTGAGCCAAGTCGTATGAGAAGCGAACAGAGTCTGTACCAAAGACGTATAGTTTTAATCGAAAGCTTGTTACCTGATGATGATTTAGTGCACCACGTATATGTAGCTGGAATTGACTTGAAGTCCTGTCTGTGGATTTCTTCCATGTTCGGCCCCTAATATATGAGTCTCACTTTGCTTCAGTGGATAGAAATGGAGGAAGGTGCGAGTGCTCATGCAAGTTTCGAAATCACTTTCATCATTAGCAAGTCTGTTTTGTTTGTACATAATATTCGGTTGAAACTGTGCTGGCTCTAAGCTCGATCAAGAATCTTGGCACGCGAGTGAGTTGAGAACCTCATGCTCAATTATCTTCACGTTTTCAAGACACAACGTCCTTCCAGAGCCGCATCTAGCAAGCAAACGGTCGTAACACACCTTGCATAAAACGTCTATTATTGTATTTTACTCAGGTCTTCACAAATGTTGATAGTCAATAAGGTTGCCTGTTTGCCCATTGGGCTTCCCAAGAGGTGATATCATCATCTTAGCCGCCTAACAAGACGTTTTCACTAGTTTTAGATTGAGAAATTAGACTTTATAGCAAAAGACTGTCCAGCAGTAAGCGTTTGCACTTGGCCCGCTCCTCACTATTTTCTCTTGGCAATTGATATAGGTGCAACATGCCAGTCTTATAGGAGGCTAACATCAAGGTACCCACTGAAGTAAATCCGATCTCCACTCCTTTAGCCGATGAATGTGCATCCGCTTCGGGAAGCCTCACGTATGCAAATGACCGGCGTGGCTTTTCCCAGATAAGGTTTCTGATGTACTGCTTGTATGGTAGTCTTTTCATGAGCAGCTTTGTGTAAGAGTTATTGATAAGCTTGGAAGACGATTTGAGCGCGGAAAAGTACGAGTTCGTTTCCTGTTTTTCCTTACTCTTTGTTATCTGATCCTCACTTTCTTTCAGAAGCAACAAGTTGGCGAGATTCTCGTTAAGGTCTTCCAGTGAGGAGAGTCTCGTACCGGGCTCATCCTCAGATGGATTATCTTCTTGATCAAATTCACCAGTATCGCCCAGGCTATTGGCTGTTCTGCTTGTATGCGGATTGTTAACAGTGAACAAATGCACCGCTCCGCTTTCGGAGCCGCACCCTAGAAGAGTCAGGTCTAAATCAAATCTTAAAGCGTTGATCTTTACTGGATTGTGTCCCCTGCGTAGATTGGTGACCTGTGTAATGTGTAGGTTCCCCAATTCGTCCTCTGAATCTGCTACGATATGACTCACACGGATGATTGTCCCTTTCGCAGACGCAGTGGCAATGTACTTGCTGTCTACAGAAACGGCGATTTTCGCGATTGCGGAGTCGTGTGCTTTGTAAATTAGCCTGGGCCTCAATTGAATTGTGTCATACACCAAGACCCAGCCGCCAGAGTCTTTCTGAAGATCACGTAGCGTGTTCAAAGGTTTCTTGGCAGCTTGTGCCTGCTCGTTTTTGTGGGTCAATTCAATGAAAGATGCTAAAGATGGCATTAAATCATCTTGAAGTTGCTCCAGAACAAATTCGGAGGCTCGGGGCAGTCCAGATTCCAGATTCAGGCCTGGGTCTGTATTCAACAAGTCTGTCAGCTCATTTATCGCCAGCAAGGGGAGCACTAACAAGGAACTATCATCAGGGGTCATGGCTGCAATAACGCTCCGCCCAATTCCATCGTGGCCTGTACCAAAAACTTCGGTTTCTAACACTTTCAAGAGCCGCACGCTGCTTAGATCATAGATATAGATTTGACCCGCCTCTAAGAAAACCACCATCCGCTTACGGTTTAACATCACATCCAAGATTTGCAGCGGGAATGCCAATTCGCAGATCTTCGAGTTTTGCTTTAAGTTGAAGATTCTGAGCACCCGCCTGCTGTCGTGTGAGGATTCTGTATGAGGCACGATTATTGTGAGAGAAGTTGAAAATAGCATACGTAGAATTGCCGTACCGCTACTGGGATTGTCTGGCGATGTGGACAGAGCGTAAAATTCACCAAGGGGGTCACAATTGAAGATCCGGTGGCCTTCCGAGGTCGAGACCAGGAGACACGTGAAGTCCTGGTTGAAACATAAGTCATTCAACATAGTTAGTGAGGAGACAACGCGTTAATTGTGGGTAAGTATAAGACTTCTCGGCCGAAAAAAAATCTCTTCTGTTGATAAAACCTGTTTTGTTTTGCTTGTTATAGATGTATGAGTCGTTCTGAAGGTCGTCTCTTTTTTTCACTGAAAGTGGTCTGAGCAACGAGTATCACGGGCAATCCGGGGTAGATTCTTACCCAACCCTCAAGCGGCCCGCGTGCGCGGGTCAAGCCAGCTATAGTTACCACAGGTAAGCACCTAAAGGTTTAAACGTACTTTGGGTAATAAACCTTTGGAATCAAAGCAATCTCGGTAATTTACATAATAACAATCAAAATTTTTGTGTATACATTTTTACGCGCAACTTTATTTATTTCTCGAACACTTGAATGTGTGAAACCAGTGTTGCGAACCATCGTCGTATTCAGGGCTGTACGAAAGTATGAGAACGGTGGGTTTTGGAATCGTACAAACGAAAACGAAGGCCCAACGTATCGTACAGGGTAGGTGAGTATTCTTGGGCGATTTTGTCTCTTCCGTGAGCGTAGAAGTGTGGGTTGTAAGAAAAGGCGTCATTAGAAACACACATTTCTTGACACTATCAGTTTTTCTTTCATCAGATTTTAGATCACCTGCTGACACTATCGATGTTGATACCGCTGCTGTGCCTACTTGCGTTGGACTGTACGATAGAATATTGGGCGAAACAGTGGTTGGCATGAACCTTGTTCATCCTCAATGAATGAAATACACCACAAGGGAAGGTGACACCGAGCTGACAAACAGAGGTGTAAGAGTCTACCTTTTGAATAAAGTTTATTTTGTCGGGCAGTGAACTTTTGAATGTAGCATTAGTACAGACGTATAAAGGATATCAAATTCATGACAGTGCATGATATTGCCACTATTTATGGCATTGAAAAAGCGATTCACCCAGAAAGTCTCGGGGATGTTTGTTTGTTGTAATACCCATGTGCCTTCGCAACTTGCCTATATGCTGCCTCCTTACAACATTCAGTTATAATTATTGACTTTTCGATTAAAAATGACGCAAGATTCAGCTTCCTCTTTCCATCCTTCTGGAACCAAAGCCTACTCCTCAACCTCCTCCAACGTAACTGGTCTGTTAACAGCCCCGGTACTCTTCTCCACACCGGAAGCCGTGGCCTCATTTGGCTGCAAAACTTCGGCCTTGTCCTTCACCGCCTTCTTTTTCTTCAGTTTCTTGGTCGAGGGCCCGCTCCATGCGTATAAAGGCTGGAAACTCTCGAAAAATCCGCAGTCCTCGAACAAGTTCGGGTACAACCAGAACGCGTTGGGTAACGCCAAAAACGTCACGACGAATATGATCAAACGCACAATGGCCATGGCGAAAAAGAGCCCCAAAAGTCCCAAGCAGCCCATCGACAAATACCACACACCGACTCGCATGAACCGTGGCCAGAGCGGGAAAAGAATCACGGCAAAAACGGCAGCTAGCATCAAGAAGCCATACAACACAATGTACGGATTTGGTTTTTGATATGTCCACGCATAGTACGCATCAGCGTCCAACGTGGCCTTACCGATCGGACGCAACGTCGGTTTCTCTCTGACAGGCTTCCAGCCACGCACTTGGCGGATATCTTTATAGTGCAACTTTTCCACGGGCACTAAGAGACGTGCCAGGATAAACATGACAAAGATCTTTGCAACCTCTTGCTCATTTGGGATCGGGAGAAGCTGGTTGCGGGGGTTGGCGCTTTTTTGGCGGTAGTCATCGCTTAATAACGCCCGCTGCAAACGCTTAAACCTGAAGAATTCCACGTCTTCCTTGTTATTCAACAAACCGCCGCGCATCTTCAAAGCGGGATTGCCTCTTAAGTAGTTGGCCACATTCATCACCACGGGCGACCTTTGCTGTGTAAGCGGCACCTGTGACTCACCAGGAGCGACGCCATTAGAATGACCATGCTGTAACAGAGAGTCCATGATTTTTTTATAGTATAGACTTATTGTTTGGGCAATCAAACGTGGGGGTGTTATTTTCCAGGATACGTGTCCATGCCAAACCGCTGGCCTAGCAAACGGCAGGTCGCACGCAGACGGTGCACGGGTGCGAATCCACGCTGCAATTGCCAAATTTGAGGCATACGCGTAGACAGGCATTTTGGGGAGTTACGTAATTTTGGCGTTTATTTTTTATAGGACTACACTGATGAATGTGGCTTCGAAGTGAAAAAGGGGTATATGAATGTAGTGCATGACGTGGTGTATTTTGCCGATTTTTTCCATCTGGGTCTTAAAGCGCGACCGGGACAGCCGTGTTATGATAATGATTCGCAGCCCAAGTTTCAATACATGCGGAGGTGAAAGTATTCGCCAAGCCCCAGAGCAAAAAACATAAATAGTTCGTATTGCCGGCGTAGAGTCCAAAGTAAAAATTAGTTGTACTCGCCTTATTTGCGCACGCCCTGTTCCATATTGACAGTCGATTAAATCGCGGGGGCAGCACCACTATAATTGCCCACCCATGGATCAGTCTTGAAGAGTTTAGCCTACTATATGTACATTCTGCTGCACTAAAAAGATCGAAGTCTTGCACGCCAGAACCCAAAATCGGTAGTAATGATCTGTGTAATAGTCTTAAAATCCTGGGAAATATTCCATCACAACTTATAATGAGTTCTGACATCGTAAATTGACGAGGACACCAAATCATCTATGTCTTAGAGACCTTTTGAAAACCATGTATGAGGAAGTTATAACACATTCGTTTTGCAAATTCCCGTTTGAACTTCATGCGGCCTTATCACTTAATACTTCCAGTCATCAATACTCTTGAAGTCTCCATAGTGTCGCAAACTCTTACATTGCAGCGATTGTAATCCAACACTGAAAATACTGATTGCAGAATGTATTTGTCAGTCATACAGTGTGTGGTATCCCATGTGCCTTAGCCACGTTTCACAGGGCTTGGCCGTGCCAAGCCTTTCTTACTACAGATGTTGGCTGACTCTCAAGTATAAAATGATGGCTTCCCCCTGTAATACTGGGAACCCAGGCTAAAATATACCGGATGGAGTACACAATGAATATCTGTCAGGTACGAGAAGCCTTACATAAACCCTATTTTTGGTTTTAGTTTTGATTCTTGCAAACCTGGAAAGTCTAGGATTGCCCGAAGCCGTAAGGCGGCCAAGTTGGCGCCGAGCTGACGAAACATTAATGTGCTACGTATTGATGAAATTGATCCACGGGCAAGCTTACTAAAACGGCGAGGAATTGAGTGTGCTAAAATCTCGTATCATTTAAATAGCTCGAAACTAACAAGCGTATTGTATTACGAAACTATTATTCAAACTCTTTAATCAAAATGAAACAGGCCGAGTATATATTGGCAAGCGTTCTTATATTTGCATCAGCCAGCGCAGAACCCTCTCATACATATGACTTGATTCCATCAGACGTGGTATCTGACCAGAAAAACCTAAATCAATCACTGAATATCCCAACGTTGAAAAGCTATGGCCCGCCCACAGATGAAGAGGGATTTGTGCATTGTGGTTTGCAGAACAACTCACTGGTATAACACCAACTGAGAAAAGAGTATATGGCTGTTTTGCTTAAAGGTTAGTATTGTTTGACGTGTACAACATATATGCATTTGTTGCCTTTTCAAATGCATGGAAAGCCTTTAAGTTAAAAAAATCACTAATGGAAATTCCTCATCTTTGTATACCCACATGAAATGAAATCCAAATACAAATTGATGATTACGAAACATTGTATTTGACTATCTAGGATTTCTTCTTACACTGCTTCATACTAAATTAGCATTATTTGTGACGCTAAATCTAGCATAGTGTTCTGTAGAATCTATAGTAGAGAGGCTTTGATGCCAAAAAGGCTCTTTCTTCGGCAAGCTCTTGCTTCAAAAGATCCAAGTCCAACTCTCTTCTACCAGTATCTACATCAAGATCCTTGGCTCTAATGAAGATCTTCCAGTTCCGTTTCCAAATCTTGTGGCCGAGCCAAAACGCCAGAATCACAAAGACAGACAAATAAGATTCGAAGAAGTCGTACGCATTAGGCGAGCCACCTATCGGGAACAAGGCAATCCAGAATTGTGCAATCACCACCAAAGTATTCAAAATGACACCATACCACGACCCAATAAGACCTGCTTGGGAGGTAAATGCGAGCTCATCTGTGCCCCTGCCTCTCACAGATAAAGCACGTCTGAAACGGATGTGACACATGCAAATGGATCCCCAAGAGAACATAGAAGATAATCCCGAGAGAGCCAATAACCAGTCAAAAAGAACACCGTGATTTTTCGACGCGGATGAGAAGCAGATGAGTCCAAATGTCATTTGCAAAACAATCGCCACCAAAGGTCTGCCTCTCTTGTCGATGTATCCTAGAATCTGAGTGGCCTGGCCGGCGTTGGCCAAGGCAACGAGTGTTCTGGAACAACCAAAAACAGAGGAGTTTCCGACAGACAAAACGGAGATCATAATGACTACGTTCATCACTGAAGGCAATCCAGAGATACCTGCGTTTTTAATAGCAATGACAAAGGGAGAGTAGCGTGCAGTCCCATCAGATGCCTGAAGCTCGGGACTGTTGTAAGGAACAAGCATACCAACCAAGATCAATGATATGACATAGAATAGCGTGATTCTCCAAAAGACTTATTTGATGGCTTTGGGCATACTCTGTCTTGGGTTAGCTGCTTCTGCTGCGGCCAAACCAACCAATTCAGTACCGCCAAAGGCAAAAGCGGCTGTCACAAATACAGAACAAAGCCCCTTGAACCCATTACGGAACGCACCTGGATCGTGCCAGTACTTAGCGCCAATGTACCCACCTTTAGGACCGCCTCCACACACTAAGACGATACCCAAAATGATGAATCCGCACACTGTTAACACTTTCACTGCGGAAAAGAAGAACTCAGCCTCGCCGTATCCTTTCACGCCAAAAAAGTTTATTGCCAAGATAAGAACGTAGAAGATTGCCACATAAGCAGCAGGGCTTGTGGTTGTGTCCCAGTAACGAACAGTAATTGTCGCAGCCACCAATTCCAAGGGTAGTACAACAAGCCAGCCCATGGCGTAATTCCAGGCCATAGCAAACCCCCAGGAGGGGTCGAGGAATCTGGTGTTATAGGTTGAAAACGCACCGGAGACAGGAAACGTGATTGCCAACTCCCCCAAGGCATGCACAACTGAGTAGATCATTGTTCCTATCAAGATATAGGCGATAAGGACCGACGCTGGACCGCCATGTTTCAACACTTTGCCCGAACCAATGAATAACCCAGTACCAATCGACCCTCCAATGGCAATCATTTGCAAATGTCTGCCCTTTAGCGATCTAGATAGAGGCGTATTGGCTGTGGCAACTGCAGCCTTTTCCACATCAGATAAGTTAGTATCAATTCCCAAAGCGTCCATGTCAACTCTCCTGAAACCATCTACAAAACTCCCCCATCTTGTCATAGACTCGCCGCTAGCATGCGCTTCGAAAACCCCAGCCGTGACCCCGACTTTTTCGTTGACGGAGACCGGCTCCTCTGATGTGATATAATTGAGTTCCTTTTCCGGCATATTACTATTGCTTTTGATGTCAAAGTCTCTTAGACGACTTGATTCCAGCTTGATCCGGGATAATTCTTGGCACTGTTTGCAAACTCCTTAAAATATATATAGAGACAAAAAAAAGACAGAAAAATGCCTCATAAATGCGCACTATTATGTGGCCTGATAAACAAGCTTTTCTCACCATTATCAAGATTGTGCACGACGTGCATGATGGAGATAAGACCCGATCTCTGTCTGAATTTGAGGAGGACCTGCATGCATAAAGGCCCTGAGACGGTCAGATGATGCAAGTACAAGAATATGGACTATAATTTGATACCGACTTGAATTCTGGTCAAGATTATGGTTTAGTCTTGATACGCGGTTTTTTCATGGGTTTCAACTCGCTCACGAATCATAATGTTCAGGTGCTCACAAAATCAACCCGCGACTTGACGTGACGTCGACTCTATGTCGGTGTGCATATACGCTAATTTCGAAATGGGCTTGTCTCTACGCCGAGATAAGAGAATTGAGGCGATGCTCAGTTCAGTCAGCATGGCGTGGAGATAAGCGCATCTTTTTAAATAAACGTCCATCGAAAAGTCGCCACTTGAATGCAGTCACGAAAAGGATTAGCATTTTGTTTTGGGGCTTGATTAAACGATGGAATCCTGCAAACTGGTCTAGTATCCCCTACAAACAATGTTCGAGAAATCTTCTTTGGGTAGGCAGAAGCGCGAACAAGCTTGAAGTTTCTTCAGACATCGTGCCATAGTAAACAAACAAGCCACCAGGCGCGTTTCGGCTCAAATCAGATTGTCTTGCATCCTGATTCTCCTTGACACATTTTACTCTGTGATTGGGTGCATGAAAGTGCATACGCAAAAGCGTCCTAAGCTTATGTTGGTACCATACCGGCCATAAACTACAATTCCTTCTTAGGGGTGATCATTTCAGACACTCCTGGAAAAAAAAAGTGATTTTCAGTCGAAGTATTTACTTGTTGCCGGGCAATGAAAAGACTTGACGACTCAATGCCCCAGACACCGTATTGCATACCCGACCATTGGATACTCCTACAAGACATGCATGGAATATGTCTCTTTTGCAGAGGTAGCGACAAACGAAATCGATACTTGGTTCAAAGCACCATAACTCCACTCCTTTATTGCCTTACTTCTTCTCCTTCCGCGAAAACAACATCATTTTTCTTGCGTGCGATTGCTTATCCTTCAACAACAAGTTTGACATACTGGAGCTTCTCTCCTTTATCGAGGGGCGTGGAATTTCTGTCCGCTCTACAGGTGTCGGCGAACTCGAACCCATGTCCGAGTCACCCAGATACTGTGGCGCTGGCTCCTCACCGTCTTCGTCCGAATCGTTCTCAAGCGCCTCTTCGTAGTTGGGAATCTTCAGAAGTGCTGAAAGATCCGGCATGGGGGAAGTGGCACGTGACTTTTTCACCGGCAAATCAAAGTAACCATCCATAGGACTGAGTCCTCCGGTACTGGCACGGAGCTGTTCTATTGGTGATTTTGGGCTCGTATGATCGTATAACATATCTTTTGTGTGATGCGTGTAAACTGGCGGGGCAAAATCCTCGTCTTCTTCAGATTGCTCATCTTCGTCATCAACCTCATTCTCAATTCCCACACTGGGCGACCGCGCTTGCTCTCTTGCGGGGAAAACCAAATCTTCCCTATTGGGGTCCGGGTTTCCGGTGAAGAGCCCATTGTTATCAATCTCTAGATGCTTTGCATAAACACGGCCGTGCGCTGGGCTCAAATAAATCACTACGGGCAAGTTTGCCCGAAGCTCCGACACGTGGCCGTCTGCGTTTCGGATATGAATACCCACGCGGATCCTGTGTCGCACGGAAATGAGTTCGTTTTTCAAAATGCACGTTTGAGTGACATCGGTGAGTGAATTCGGAAGCTGATAATTGCCTTGTACGACCCAATGATCATCGCTTATGGCCGGATGCGGGCACACAATCTTTTGTTTCCCGATCACGTGCTCATATCCAGGGGACCGGGCATAAAGACCAGTCACATATGAGTGTTGAACAATTTCAGCAAACATAGATTTGAACGAGAGCCCCTTCACGAGCGGTACGACTACGAGTTTGACGGGCACCGAGGATCCCAAAGCAATACCTTTTCGTGGGATCAGCACGCTGAAATCGATTTTGCCGGGCCATGTATTCGTGAAATCGATCGAATCGTAGAGATTCACGTTCCTGCTATGAAGTGTGCGGATGATTCGGAAATGGCGGGCTTTCTTGAAGGTGCGGTCGAATCGGCCACGCTCAATATGACATTCGAGCTTATACCGGATCTTGCCTATGGAAAGACTCTCCACCGATTCAGGGGTGTTGGCTGGAAGATAGATTGAAAACGGCATAGAATAGTTGCCGTTCGGAAGCAAAAACGAGTGATGTTCGCCCCTAGTTCCGGCATATGATGGGCACGGCGTGCCGTCGATACCAGCACGCGGAATTTTAATGAGCGACAGCTCTTGGTTCTTGAATAAAACTGGCTGCGATTTGGTCTTATGGAAAGCGGGTCGTTTGGAGCCCTCGGGTGCAGGGCTACCCGAGTTTTGAGTGCCCAAACTGGCGAGATCGCTTGATGAGTTGTCGGCAGATTTTCGTGCCAATTGGTCAGCCTTGTAATACTTGATGGCCAGATCTGAATAGTCACCATAGTGTAACTCACCTTCAGATGAACAAAGGAGATTGGGCCACACTACACGCATCACACAGTTTCGTTCTGACACCAGGCCACTAGACAGGCTATCCAGCGACTTATTGTAATAGTCCACTATCTGCTCACCAGTCAAAACTAGCCTTATTCTCTTCACATGCAAATCCAGCTTTGTCAGAAGCTTCACATGGCCTTCCAAAGGTATATTTTGCACCTCGGCCTCGTTTCCCTTAATCAAGACGGTGTTCTTCAATCCATGCGTTTTGAGGCGGATATCAAAGAGTGTCAAGTCTTTCGGGTCCTTATTGTGTGGAAATTTTGGGCCGTGCATGGGTTCTGTTGTGTTCTATTCTGAGATCTAGGATGCAGTGTATGAATGAATGTTGTATAATATCTTTTGTGTGAGCAACGCGGACTTTTCGTAAATCGAATAGTTTCAGCAAGCTACACCCATCCAAACAATGTGCGTGAAAGTGGTCCGACTTTCAAGTCTCGGATTTTTAGTTTATACCCTCCAGATCTCGCTGACCCGGCCTTTCCGATGCTATGTCGCGAATTTTCAGCCAAGAGCCGCACAAGGTTAGGTGTTTATGTGACGCGGTAGCCGATTCGGATAATTGATAAACAGTGCATGTTCTTATTTCGAAAGCACATTGCCGAGCCTTGAGTATGTGAGAGATGATTATTAGGAAGCGTAATTTTGTGAGGCTCAAAGAAATTTTAAGCACGATCTTATATTTTTCTCTTTCTTTAGGCGGCTTTCTAGAAGTCTGCGTCAATGATAGGTACGGTGTGATCACATGCACTCTCAGGCACGTGGAGTGCGGCGCATGCAGTCGTAAGGGAATACCGTGTAGTTTTTTGAACACATGTTTGATTTAACGTCTATGGTTTGCCAGTTTGTGACTTTATTTGGGCAAATCTACATTTTGAAAGATTTCTGCCTGTTCAGATATATCAATGAAGAATTCGATTGGAGAGTATTTAGCACTTTTGTGTTCTAGTGCGTGTGGATTGAGTTGGATGTGGGAGTTGGTACACATAATCTGCCGTGTCATACGGCATTTAAATAACGCAAACAATAACATGATCATCCAAGTGGTCTTTCATTGCCTTCTTCATTCAAAAGAATTTGCTTTCTTCATTTCTCATTATTAACTTCGAAGCCGAGCCCTGTGTATATTAGGTTGCAAATCAATCTTCACAACCGTGAATGGCGCGCATGAAATGAAACCCTTGGTAGTGTTTGATTATATTCCGAGCATCTAGCAAGTGTTTGTTCGATAGAAGCGGCAAGTATTCAGCCGTGCCAAGAGCAAGTGTGTTTTTCTACCAAAGCTTTCGTACCTCCCTTGGATGCTAGGACACCCTTGTAAATTGCAATTTGAAGAGTCAACAACCAGCTCTCAGCAAACTGCACCTTCAATTTAGTAATGCACGCTTATTAATAATGACAGTAGCCCCAAAACCCCAAGTAATAAATATCAATAAAAACATGTACAGTATACAATAAAAACTCAAATTTTTGCCATTTCCACAACGACTCGCCAGGGTTGACTAGTTCGTCGTCATTCTCCGTGAAGTGTACACCCCCACCCTCACCCTGCGACACGAGCACATTCAAGTAATACATGAATTTGCTGCCATCAAAACCCTGTGCCCAAACTTTTTTCGCATCTAGCAAAGCTTTTTCTTTGGGAACTATTTCTTTTACATTGAGTGTAGTATTGTTTGTTTCCTCATATCTCTGTACCACCTCGGCTGGACTTACGATTCCAGATTGAACCCTTAAGGCATCGGGAAAGTTTTTCTCTTCAGAAGCTTTCAATGAGACCGAAACAATCACTTTACCGATATCCTCAAGTGTAGTATAGGAGAGCTTAGTGTCGGGAGATCCGAGGTAAGTGACGGAATCTGACTCCGCATCTGCGCCAATGTGGCCGATCACGTCATACAACCAGACACCGCCGACAAAGAATGATGTGTAGATATCAACGACTTTGATGCCAAAAGAGCGAACCTTCTCCGAATGGGCAGTTTTAAATCCAAGAAATCTTGGAAAAATTATGTTGGCAGCAGGAATGTTAATCCCAAATTGAGAGGGAATGTAAACTTTAGGTCTCAATTCTTCAACGATTTTCTCAATGTGCGCAAGCACATCTGGGGTGGCTCCAAGCAAAGAAATCACCACATCGGTATTTGCCAATTTTTGAACTAGCGAATCCTTTCCATTTTGTATATCGCCTTGCACATATTTCACCGCATTGGTAGAGGTTTTCGTAGTAGCGTCCCTGGTGATTGCCAAAACTGGAAGCTGGAACTTGTCACTGAATGCAGGGCTCAGAAACGCTGCGAGGGTTGATTCACCCAAAGCGCCATTAAGGCCAAACACTGCAACTGAAGGCTTGGGCATGATTAGTTTTCAATTCGTTTGATCTTAAATTGATTTTGTTCTGAAACTTGAAGGAATTCAAGATTTTGTGATGAGAATGAGTGCAATCCTTGATTGGGACCAATCTTTAATATATACTGCTCCCGGATTACAAATTGCTGCGGACTGCACAACGCCTTTAGTAAGATGAGAAATTGTGGCTTACACGAGCGAACAATCCCCCCTTGATACAACCGCTCGTGTACGCACCACAGTGTGATTTTCTTGTCAGCGTACTGCACACGATTTGCCGCATTTGTAAACGCCGTTGCTGCAGCATACATCGGAAACTCGAAGCAAGAGTAGTGAGTAAACACCCCGCTAAGTATTTGTAAGGTGTTCCATTTAGGCAAGTACTGTGTGCTTGCCAAGCAATGCACCTTCTATTGTTAAGGCCAGCGTGGCTGGCCACATAGGAACAATGGAAAGGCAGACTCCATTGTCTGCCTTGACTATATAAATGTTGGCTCTCCCACCAAGTGGATTAGAGAGCCTGACTGGTTTTACTAGATGATCTACACAATAAACATTAGTTAGTCAGACGCTGAGAACCTGACAGTATTCCCGATTCAAGGTATAGACGAAAATGTCATTTTCCATACTATTGAAGAAGAAATTTGAGAATGAATCGCACCATTGTTGAGAATCAGAATCACAGATGGCAAGGGGCTAACATCCGGCCATTATTTTCGTGTGAACGTTCCCCTGGGACGGACAGCGTGACACTTCGAGCGAACACTTATTGGATTGCTCCGCGGGAATCGCCTGAAGGGATAGTCAGCTATAACACACATCATCACAATCATGCATTCCCGGCGCACACTAATATATGTAGCCTGACATGTTACCTGAAGTTTCGGAGTACGAAATTTGATGCAATCACGGTCCATCTGACAGTACACATGCCGTAGAATCCAGTGGCATCTAGATACTTCGTTTGCCATAAAATTCGAGATTTTTTGATTCTTCTATAAATCAGTAAATCTCGAATAATAATTAATAATAACCAAGTGTCACTCAATAATGTCTACCGCAGTTTTTGTTTCCGAAGCAACTGGCTTCATTGCCGAACACATCATAAAGCTTCTTTTCTTATAAGGGTATATAGTTCGCGGATCTGTTCAGTCTTCAGAAAAGGGTAATTTCCTTTTGAAATTTTCCGCGCCAAAAAGCTTTCATCTATGAGGTCCTGCCTACTTCATAACCCGAAGGTGTGTTTTATGATGCATCGAGAAAGCACCCTGAAGTTACGGGGTTCCTTCGCACAGCGTTCCTATTCAGTCTTTCCGCCGAAAACTTTAAAGAGGAATTACTCAAGCCAGAAGCGAGAGGAACAAAATATGTATTCAGAAAGTTCAACCTTACGTGCCTAAAATCGAGCATGTGGTGATATCCTCGGTGGCGGCGCAGTTTGATCACTCCAGGATGCAAACTCCTACCCAAGACGTATCCGAGGATTCATGAAAATCTATCACGTAGAAAACCTCGAAAGCCAGCCCATTTCTCGGGTCCACGGCGTCCAAAACGTTTGCAGAAAAAGCCGCATTATTGTGAAGCAAATACGCCAAACTTCACTTTGAATGTGATCAGTTCAGTCTATGTTTTAGGCCTTCAAGCCCATGACTTTGAAACTAAAGCTTAACTCAATTTCACTGCGGAAACAGTCAACAAGCCTCTTCTGTTTACGAGAATTTGATACACAATTTTTTTGGTCCGAGATATGACACGGGCCATAATGCTGCGTTTAGGGACAATTTCGAAATCAAACGTCTTTTGTTGAGTACATATGCATTCACTATCCCGATTCTGGTTGATTCTTTGAATGAGAAGTTTGAATCTCTGATGAGAATGTTGTCCGTGGGAGAGCCAGTACCCAAAGAAGAGCCTAAGTATTTCAAGGTCGGCAACGAAAAGACACGAAAGCTCTTTGCGTTTCCAT
This sequence comes from Metschnikowia picachoensis, assembly GCA_030556465.1. Classification (NCBI taxonomy): domain Eukaryota; kingdom Fungi; phylum Ascomycota; class Pichiomycetes; order Serinales; family Metschnikowiaceae; genus Metschnikowia; species Metschnikowia picachoensis. Next base: position 25,239 of record JAKTUB010000289.1, read on the forward strand.
TGATTGACTTGGAGACGTCTATGGTATATTCTGCGTCGCTAATCTTGAAAATTAGAGGAGCAGTTGAATCCTTTGCATAAGAGAGACTTTACCAAACACTGCAAGTTTTTGTCATTTGTCAAAATTGTATTATCGTGTAATTAGCCATGTCCTTTTTTTCCAGGGTTTTGACTAAAGACAGCAGGTACTGTCCGTTTGGGATTCTATTATATGTATATTGTCTATAACCCAACCCATCCGTTGAGGTCTACTTGGAAACGGAGTTGAACTGCTCGATAAATTGGCACACAACTTCAACACACCAGAATTCACCCGACGGTTTCACCCATCCAAGATGGCCGCCGAGATCACTCTCAACCATGGCGAGATTGGGATTTTCCTGAACCAACTTATCGAAGTCCATGCCTGTGGAAACGGTGGGGTCATCTGTAGCGTTCAAGGATAACGTGGGAACGCGAATCTGGTCGATTCTCTTGAGCGGCGAGGCTTCTCTGTAATACTCCCACGAATTCTTAAAGCCAGCTGTCTTGCATGTGAATATGTCATCCCATTCGTGCGTTTTCTTGGCCAACTTCGCCTTCTTAATAGACTCGTCATTGAATATCTCGGGCAGGTGGATTTTCAACTCCTTGGAATTGCTTTTGATAAGCTTATTCAAAAAGGTAGTCAAACTAGGGTTGAGCATAAATTTACCGGTCAACGAACTGGTCACGTGATTTGCACTTTCAACCATATCCCAAGGACACCCAATTAAAACGGCGGATGTCACCAACTCCCTGGCAGACTCACCAGCAAATGCAAGGTAATTGGCAACAAGCACCGCGCCAAAAGAGAACCCTACCGTGTACAAAGGTCTATTTGGGTACCGTTTTTTCAAGTCAACGAGCACCTCTCTGACGTCATCGTGCGAAAGCCCATTGAAAAGTTTTCCTGTGGTAATCTTTGTTCTACAGCATCCTCTTGAATTCACCACAACCATATCCCATTGACTATCAGGTAGCTGTTTCAAATCCTGAGCCAAATTTCTTATCAACGGTTCGTGGGAGCCACCAGCCAAGCCATGAAACACCACACAAAGTGGCTTCGAGTCCTCAGTTTGATCTTTCTTTACCTTTTCAGCCAATTCAGGGGGAGTAAAAAATCTGGTTCTTGGGTGAAGCCTTGGGGAAGTCTCTGGAAGTGTTTCTTTGTAAAGCCTTTTGAATTCTTGTTCTGTTTCGGGCCGTTCGATGACCCAATCTAAAGAGCATACGCCCTCATCATCGTATTTGAATATCTCTCTCCCATAATAAACCTGAAATTCCGTTTCGGAGTTGTGCATTCCATAGTATAATGTCTGAAGTGCGCCATTGAACAAAAGCGGGTTCAACCACAATTTCTTTGTGGCGTCTAGAATAGGAAGCTTGTTGCGAACAAAATCAGCGAATGTAGTGGAGTTGCCTATCTGAGGCGACTTTTCTTCACTGGAGGTGTGTACCTTTAAAGTGGAACGAAACCCCCATTTCCAAAAGCCAACAAAAGTCATGATGTTGTTTCGATGTTTTACGTGCTGATGCAAACCATTATATATGTAGTGCTCGTATAAAGTGGCCCGAGCCGAGGAATCGGGGAATCAGGATGCCGCGTTTTTAGCAACTCGCATGAGGCATCCTTAAATTCGATAACGCATTTGAGTCGCGGCGTTGCGCCAAGACTCCCCGGGGATAACAGAACACGGCCCGGAGATAAGGACGTGGCGACAAAAAGTTGAAGCTTCATGATGTGAAAACAACAATAAGCAAAATCAAATATTTTTCTTCTTTTTTCGTAGAATGGTCTTATCTGTATGGTCTAATCAGGTTTACGAAGCATACTCCTTCTACCTAGTCTACTTTGTGGAGCCTCGCGAACTACCACCACGCGAACTGCTACTGCGTTTCATCTCTGCCGCACGAAGCTTCGAGCGCTCGCTCGCCTCACTGTTGGTGATATGCCCACGGTCATCCAAGTCTACCGAGCCAGCGCTTTCGAAAAGCGACACGTGACCCGACAAAAGACCCAATGTTTCGATGACCTGCAGCGGGTTATTCAAATGTGCGGTGGCTGTAGTCTTTTTCGCCGCAGGCCCAACAAGCACGGGGTAAACACCATAGGAGCCTGCTTCATTCTTTGGCAAATTCTTCAAGTGCCACTGGGCCTCGATCTCTTTTAGGGACTCGAACATATCCTCGTCAGTGACGTCGTCACCGAAGCATAGCATGAAGTCAGGAAGCTCATTTGCGGGAGTGGCGTTCGGGTCGAGCTTGATCACCTGCGGTTGTTGCTTCGCGCCGTGAGGGCAGAGAACCAATCTCTTGACGATCTCACCTTTATTGACAAACCGTGGCCGCACCTCGATATTGGCTTTACCGGGCATTATCTCGACTTCGTAGTCTATGCCGATGGACGACTTGAGCTCTTGCAAGCACTTATCTGCCTGGAATTGGCCCAACTCCGGATCCGATCTTCTGTAGTGCCATGTCAATGCAACCTTTTTCTTTTCGACATTTGAGCCCGGAGTTTCCTCGGTGAATCGGTTGAATACCTCTTCAACCTTAATCTGCCACGACATGTCCATAGTCTCTGCCAAATTATACCACTTCAGCTCTCCAACGTCTCTCATGAAACAGCCATGCTCAGCTGAAAGACCAACGTTCAATGCGCCCCACCACTTCTCCAAAAAAGCTTGGTCTCGACCTGAAATGATCCAGAACTGGTTTTTTGGGTCTTGTGTCAACTTTTCAACAATTCGCAAGAGTTTATGCGAAGGTATCGCGGCGGCAGGATCTCTAACGATCGGCGTCAAAGTGCCGTCGTAATCAAAAAGAAACAAGCGGCGCTCCGCCTTTTCGTAGGCCTGGAGCAACCTCGGCCGATTCAATGTTGGAGTCAAGTGCGTTTCGTGAATTTTGGCAGAATGGTCGATCAAGTGTTCAAGGAATGTCGACGTCCATGATTGTATCGAGTTCGACGCCACTTTCTTGTATAAAGTGTCCTCGAGCTTCGCCTTCTCTGACTCACTCATTGAAAGACACTTGTTGATTGTTCTGGCAACACCAACCGAATCCCATGGATTAACCAAGATCGCGTCCTGGAGCACGGAGGCCGTGCCGGTAAACTCCGACAAGATAAGCGGCGATTTCTTCCTCTTCTGGCAAACGACAAACTCAAGCGACGTGGTGTTCATTCCATCCCGCACCGAGGTCGTGAGTGCCAAGTCAGCTACGCGAAGAAGGGCGAGGTATTCATCCCTGTTAATCCTGATTTGGTAGTGCAAAATAGGCGTATGATCGAAATTTCCGTAACGAGAATTGATCATACTAACAAGCTCCAGCACTTTCTTCTCGACCTTGCTATCGTTACTGTATCCGGGAGATGAGACTTGGATCAACACAACCTTTTGACGCCACTCTGGGTACATATGTAAGAACATTTCAAAGGCCTGCAATTTCTGCGGAACACCACGTACCAAGTCGAGCCGGTCACGTCCAATAATGATCTTCTTGTCTGGGTAACATTTCCTCAACGCCTTCACCTTCTCGTCGACACTTAGTTCAGAGGAAAACGCGTCGTGTTCCAACCGATTCGTGTCAATACCGATTGGTAACGACTCTACGGAAATGGTCGTGCCGTAAACCAACACGGAATTTGCGGTAACCTCGTATCCCATGATACGTGCACAACAACTGACAAAATGGCGCGAAAAAGACTCGTTCTGAAATGCAATTTTGTCCGCTCCGAGCATGCCGTCGAGTAATTGCACGCGTTTCGGCAAGCAACGGAAATACTCCGACGACGGGAACGGAGCGTGGATGTAGAGCCCGATGAATGCATCTGGGAACTCCATGCGAAGCAATTGCGGAAGAAGGAGGAGGTAGTAATCATGGATCCAGATAATGTCGCCTGGCTTGTAAATAGCCTTGATTTTCTGGAAGTATGCTTCGTTGAATTTCACATAATCGTACCAATCCTTGCCTTCCTCACGTGCAGCCAGCTGGTCTTGAATGTAGTGAAACACTGCCCAGATCACGTTCTCCGCATACTTGCGCCAGCGGCTCTGGTCTCTTCTAAGGAGCCACACCGGGTGAACGTTCTCGCTTTTCGTGGCCTTTCTAATTTTCTGCTCGATGTCCGATTTATCGTCCTCATCAAGATACAACGGGTCATTCTCGATGTTTTCTACCGATAAATCACTCTTTTTGTCGGTCTTGTTCACGAATTCACCCGTCCACCCAACAATATGCGTTTCCCAATTCGTTTGTTGCTGCAAATAAAACAACAGCGAGTAGAGCGCCAGCTGGCCCCGCACGGCCTCCACGTCCCAGTAAGGCTCACAAGTGTCGTTATCAACAAGTTTGCTGATTTTTGTGGGAAGAGACGTCACCACGCTCAAAATGCGGCCCGAAAGCTTGAGCTTCTCGTCGTGAGCGTAGTCTTGTGGCTGTACCAGCTTGCCTTCACCAGCGAATGCCCGAAGCTCGTCATAAACGGTCCCCAGCATTTTTTTCACTTTTCCCAATTGCCTAAAAATGTGTTCTTGACGTGTATGTGGGTTCGACTGGCTCTCTAACTTTCTGACGTATTCAGACAGGGAATCGGGGTTTACGCGGGTGGGGTGCCGCGCTCCCGCGAGTGGGGTGATAATATGCGGCACTGAGCCTTAGTTTAACGATCCAAGAATATTGCATTGAGCAGATGAGGTTTTGGATTTTCAAGGAGATGTACAAAACTTTGCCAGATGAAAAGTCTCGATCTTGGTTTTTCAAAGAATAAGTCATCAATTTTCAACAGTTTGAATGGAGGTTATGGACGTATGGCTTTGGTGGGGTCGGTCACGTGACCATGAACGAAGGGTCTCCCGCGCTCTCTTGCATGGGCCCGTCTGCCGGATTATTCGGAATCTGTCGCAAATTGAAATGCTTGCAAATGAAATGTTTACTTATTTTTTGTTTTTTGGTGCATCTGATAAATCTGGTCCACTTATTGTTGTTCTTTTGAGCTTTTTCTCTCAGTGATTTGGTTGCTAATGGTAAATACATTTTTTGTTGAGGAAAGCTTAAACTCTTAATTATTCCAGTACTCAGATTTGAATGAGATAATCTGGTCATCAGCCTCAATGGATTCACCTGAGATATTTGAGAAGTTTTAGCAAGCAGATTTAAAGTTATGTATGGGAGCAAGGCTTGGCCAGAAAAAAGAAGGCTTGTGAAAAGACAAAGAAGACAAGTTTGGCCAATTGCGTTTACGACGCTGTAACGCATCATACCGTCGCTTGTGTCTGCCTTCTCTGAGGAAAATTTAATAGACCGATACTTTCATCTGTCGATATAACATATATGGTTCTGCAGGTAGCCTTGAAGGCGCTGGAAAGGATTTGATATCTGAAGGGCTTACCTGCTAGTTTTACGTACGTAGCACACAACTTCGACCGCCATGTTATACTGCCTGCTCGTGAAACAAATGACTACCGACTACAGCCAAGAAACTTTTCATGTTTATTTGTGGAGACATTGAAAAAAAGATGTTTTCGATGCGATTATTTTGTTTTCAACCGTACATTGCGCCACTCTTAGAGAGGCTACCTAATCTTAAAGTGTGTGAGTATTCTTTGTGAAAGAAATTCGCCGAGAATGACTCATCTGTATAGTGTCGGCCCATTTCTGTTTCTGAATTGCTAAATAAACTCTATTTTACTATTATAAAATACACGTACTGGTTAATGATGGATGGGTACCGTGAACATAACTGGAAAGAGCCAAATACTTGACAAACCCGGCCGTTAATGCTGCGTTGGTCCATTTCAGTTGTGGATCCTCAATGATCTAGTCAACGACAATGTAACTACATTGTTTCAAGTTCCACTATAACTTGGTCTCGTGTCGTTTGTAGTTGAGTTTTTCGAAAACCAACTATTGTTTCCGTCTCGGCCCTGGTGCTTCCTTTGGCCACAGAATTGAGTACAAGTGAACACGTATTCGATGATCTCGCTCTAACACTATTTTCGACATTTCACAAAATCCTCAGAAATGATATCCGCCACGTCGAAATCCTGCTCCATCTGTCTTTGAAAAACTTTCACATAAAAAAAACATCCGTAATAAATTGGAGTTCAAAGAGGCTAGGATCCAAACTCGAGTGCAGAAGGGACCTTTGGAACATACTACACGGCACAAGAGGGACTTGCAATGTGCACACATTGCCGATGCTGTAGGGACCAAGACCATGGAGATGAACACACAAATAGTCCTCAAAAAACTCTTCACAAGATCGGATTTGAAAGGTGAAAGGTTTGGATATGAATGGCCATCTAATTAAAGATAGCCCCATAAAAAGCAAAGACCCTCAAGGCACTTTTTGAAAACGAGATATGTTGTGTCTGTTTACTCTAGACTGCGATGCAAGATATATCCCTTTCATCACAACGTGGCCTTCTCTTTACGGCTGCTGTCTCGAAGAGATACTCCGTGATTTGAAATTCATGTAACATACGAATAATCACGGCCAGAGATAGAGATTCTAGAGCGTTGATGAAAGCTCGAAACTTGTGACGTTTTAAATTTTTTTTTTCTTTTGGTATATAAAAACAAATCCAATTACCCATCCAAAAAAAAAACTAACAAGAGTTGAGTCGAGAACTAGAACCACTCACCATGTGCGCGGGACGGGAGGCTTACGCCTGTGCCTCCTCGGACTTCTTGTACTCCTCGTAAGCAGTCAAGGCATCCTCGAAGTGGTTGCTGAACAAGTCATCATTGTCCAACAAAGCCAAGATCTCCTGGTTGTCCAAGTCCAACATCATGCCGGTAATCTTACCGGCAGCCTCAGTCTCCTGTGCCTTACCAGTGGCGACGATCTTGGGGTACAACTCCTCACCCAAGATTCTCTTGTGCTGGTCCTCTGGCGCAGAGGCGAGGACGGCAGCCAAGTCCTTAGCCTGTGGGCCGCCCTTCTGGTTGCGCTGGTTGGGGTAGTAACCTCTCTGCTGGCGACCGTTGGGGCCGTTGAAGTCACCGTAGACAGGAGGCATGCCGTAGACAGGAACGGGCTGGCCGTTAGGGCCAGCTCTAGGCCACTGACCTTGTGGAGGGGGCATCTGGCCTCTAGGCATCATCATCTGAGGGTTAGGGCCGGGGAAAGGAGCGTTTCTACCGTTACCCTGGAAAAATCCTGGCTGCTGGCCGTAGAACATAGGAGGCATGAACTGACCGGGCATACCTGCGGCAGCGGCATTCTGCATTCTCATCTGATTGCGCGCGTGAATCTGCTGCTCCAACTGCGAGCGTCTAACGTCCTTGCGCTGAGCCAAAGCCACATACAAAGGCTTGTTCATGACCATACGCTGGTTCATCTCCGTGATAGCCTTAGTGGCCTCTTCTGGAGCGGAGAAGCAGACAAAGCCGAAGCCCTTGGACTTGCCAGCCTCATCCACCATGACCTTGGCGGAGGTGATTGTGCCGAAAGGCTTAAATTCCTCCTCTAAGAGCTCCAGGGTGATCTGGTCGTCCAAGTTCTTGACGAACAAGTTGACGCCCTGGTACTTCGACAATTTCTCCAAGCGTGTGGTCTCGTACTGCTTCTTCAACTCCTCAACACGTTCACGCTTCTTCTGCGCACGGCCAACGTAAATCTTTTGGCCGTTAATCTCGGTACCGTTCAACTCATCAACAGCCTTGATGGCAGCGTTGTGGTCCTCGAAGTTAATGAAACCGAAGCCTTTAGACTTGCCCTCGGCGTCCTTCTCGAAGTAAAGCGAGGTGATCTTTCCATAAGGCTCGAATAACTTGGTCAAGTCGGCCTCGGAGTACTCGGCGCCGAAGTTCTTGACGAACACATTGGTGAACTTGGCTTTCAACTCCTCCAACTTGTCTTCTCTCTCCTTTCTCGACACGTGCTTGCCGACGTACACCTCAAGGTCGTTCAATGACATGCCGTTCACATTCTCAATGGCAGCGTCCGCGGCCTCGGCAGTCTCGTAGTGAACGAAACCAAAGCACTTAGAGCGGCCCATGCTGTCGGTGGCCACTTTGCACGACAAAATGCGGCCAAACGCGGAGAACGTGTCGTGCAAAGCCTTGTTGTCGATGTCTGGGTGCAAGTTTTTGATGAAGATGTTGCCGTCGCCGTTTCTGCGCAACGAAGGGTCTCTCTGCGACCACATGATTCTGCATGGTCTGCCATCAACCAAAGAGTAGTTCAATTGCTCCAATGCCTTCTGGCCATCCTCGTGCTTGAGGTAGTTGACGTAGCCATAGCCCAAAGACTTCTTGGTCACGGCGTCACGGCACACACGGATAGAAGAGACCTGGCCCAATGGCGAGAAGATCTCGAACAAAAGCGCCTCGTTAACTGAGGGGTTTAACTCTCCGACGTATAACGATCCAGATGACTCGGAAACATCACCCTCTGCAGTCTCCCCAGTAGTAGGAGCCTGCTCAGCGGCAACGGGCGAAGTGGCCTCGGCAGGCGCGTTTTCGAGCTTCAATTTGTCCAAAGATTGGGTAACCTGGTCAGCAGACATGATGAAATGGTTTTTTTTTCGATTTTTTTTTCAATTTTTCTTAGTTTTTTTGGGATTTTGGGTACGGCTTTCTCTGATCAGACGGGCTGGCGGCCGGTGTGAGGCTGATGCTAGGGAAAGGTGGATTTGCAGTCGGGAGATTTCTCTAAAGAAGAGGTTTTCACGCCTACCGGGGAAAATTTTTCTTTCTCACAAACACCCCATTGCCGTTTTGTGTGCAGGCGTGCCTCGCCGATGGACCTTTTTCTTTTTCAATCTCGCGGATGCTTTTTTTTTTGAGTCCTGCTTTCATGTTTTCAGTCGCGAACTACGATATTGAGAACCCGGTATTTTTGAAATATAGACCAATTACATAACCTAGCCAGATATATCTCAAACTGCTCACATTCACGGAGTTCACCGCTAGGTTGCTTACGTGTATGTTTCGCGTTTAGGAAATAATCAGGTATTTTCTGGGATTTTCATCCAAATAACGTAATCTATACAAGCAAGTCCTATTGTTGTACGCCTGCACGTCTGATGTCAGCGGGGCACGTAAAGCCCATTACGACAAGGCTGGCGGCCTTTGCTGAAAGCTAGAGCATTTTGTATACTATATTCGAGGACAAAAAACTCGATGGGTTAATTACCTTAGAAGCATGATGCTCTTGGCTGGACCGATTTACGAGGGGAAAATGAACTTTAGGGTACTTGGCACAACGATAACCGAAGAAGGGTCCTTTGTTATCTGAAAATTGATGGTAATAAATAATGCGCATCCACCGTATCTGCCACGTCGATCGAATGATCAGTTGATAGACAATGAAATTTTCCTTTTTGATATCTAACTTTTCGCAATTTGGTGAATTCTTTATAATGCATTATTCTTTATCAAAGTTTATCATTTGTCGCTGCAAGTAGATGTCAGCATAATATGCATCGTTATTGATGCTCGTCATGCCTCAATGGATCCATCAGGGCCAGTGTTGCGCATTACGGTGCGTATTACGAAACTTTACGAATTACGTGGTGATGACCCTTGCGTAATCGTTAAACGTTTACCATTACGATTTTTCGTGGTGAAAATACGAAAACTTAAATGCATATTACGCTACTTCTAGTAATACGAAATCGTTTTTTTGAGTAATTCGTATTACTAATTTACGCAAAAAATGAATGAGATTACGCAAAATACAATCGATTTGTGACAGGCGCATGCTACAGGATTTCGGCGAATCTTTAAGTCCGGTTTTTCTTTCAAGTCTTGCGATTCATCCACTGATAAAGATGTTCATCAAAAAAATATATATACGCAAATTCAGCATATCATAATCCATCTTTCCATCTGTGTGATGGTACTTCATACCAAAGTAAAAGAGTTTTCACTCGTCAAGTAGTATACAAACTGAATTGTTTTTATTCGAGTCAGCTTCCATCTCAACATCGTCGCTCTCATTCATTTCTTGAGTGATTTGTGAACACAATTCTGCATCATCAACAAAGGACTCGTCATCAGAATCCACACCCAGCTCGATATCATCAGGCCCAATTTTTTTTACCATATCCTTGACGACTGCTAACATTTTCGTCGTGGCTGGGTACAACTTGTTTCTCTTCTTTGTGACTATATCGCCGAGGATTGAAAAAAGGGACTCTGCCGTTTGCGGTAAAAATGGCATGTGTGGCACATGTGCGGCAAAGCGCCTGTGCCAGGACTGACATTGTGCAAACACATTACGAAAACGGTATGAAAAAAACGAAAACGTAATACGAACATTAACGAAATCACCTTGCGATTTAAGAAACGAAGGCCCCCCGTAATCGTAGTTCGTATTCAGAAATACGCACTTCTTTACGACGTAATTTCGTATTTGTCGATACGATTTACGAAGAAAAACGCCAGTGCGCAACACTGATCAGGGCGATGACGACCTGATTAAATCTCATAAGTAGACAAGCCAAGATAGATCTCAAAGGCATGGTAGCGAACATGGTTAAGGTTTTTATATTGCATACTCTTGTAGAGTGTTAGTTAAGCAATTTAGGCTCCCAGTACTTGTTCAGATGTATCAAGCAAAAAAAAATAGTCTATAACATGAATGGGCGCTTGCCGCAACAGGTATTATGCGTTCGGCTACTAGAGAGCACGATCACCTGTACCGGAGTTCTATAATTGAAACATCTAGCGTGGCTAGCACGGAAAAGCTTTATCTGTTTGGTTTTGAGAGAGCTTGGTTAGCCTTAGTGGATCTCCGAGCAAACATTTCATTTTCTTTTTGCCTCAGTAAATTTTTTTACGACTTCATTTTCGACGTCGGTTCCGAGCGAGCGAGAAGGATAAAGCCACGTTTTTTTTTTCTTTAAAGATATATCCCATTATAGGACGCTCTCGTTAGAGTATGGCCAGCACACCCAAACAAGCGCAAAAACTATACAACATACAGAAAAAACCTATAATAGATCGCAACTTTACCCCAAATATCGTTTGGAGACACGAGATCTCTCATCGGAAATGAATCCGCTTTGAGACCTCTACCCAGAATGAACTCAACTAATCAGACTTATCAGACTTATCAGACTGTCATCGGCCCATGGGGTTGGTCCTCCCAAGAGCGCGAGACAATAGTCGATTCCGGAGGGGGGCGAGACTAACACCATTCTCCGCCTCCCGGCACCGTCCTGAATACGCCTTACGTACCACGTGCAATGCTTGTGACAATTCAATGGAGGACGCTGTTTTCTGGCGTGTTTGCGACAAAGCAGCTGCTCAATTATGCCTAAGATCAAAACTGGCGTCATGAACCCATACACTGTCCATCAGATAAAAGAAATGTGCTTCTTTTATAAAGAAAACCTTGAGACGCATGACAGCTGAGCAGAATTAGCGATCCGGCGTTTTGTGACCCATGAAGAAACGGAAGTTTTCAGAAATCCTCTCGGTGGCCAAGCTGGCTAAGGCGCGAGACTGTAAATTATCATTGTAATCTTGAGATCGGGTGTTCGACTCACCCCCGGGAGATTCATTTTTTTTATTGTCACCATGATGAATTCTGACTTTGCTTGCTATTTACTGCTGGCAATATATGAATATCATTAGACAAAGTTGTTTAATTTCCTATGGGGTGTCAACCAAAGTAACGATGAGTGAAGATTTGAACTGAAAATTCTATTTGGGTAATTGCCCTGCCATCTAAATGCAAACTACACAAAACCAGTCGCTTATTCAAACCAGCGGAGCGAAAAAATTTACGGGTGACACATGGGAAAGCCAATTTTGCCCTTGCATTTTTCTCGTATTGCACAGTCTTCCATGGAGAATTTGACAAAGAAAACAAAGTTTTGGTGAAGACCACGCCCATGAACTTTCGAAACATCTCGCAACGAAACCTGAAAACCACCGCAATGATGTCGTGTGGCTTGAAAGCAGCAATGCTTACGACGCGGTTAACAGTGTTTGTTTCAACTTTCACAGAATTTGCATTTACTAGAGTATATGTTCTATTTAAAATTGTGTAAGATATTGTATGTGCGCTGACTAGGTCTTTTTCTCGCCCTGCGACTTAATCCTGGAGTACATAGCGTTGATTTTGGCACTCGGGACACGAGCAGGCCAGTATAGACTAGCATACGACCACAAATGTTTGCGCGTTTTTTCGTTAGAGCCATTTGTCGTGGGGTCCTCAATAAAATCTCCAATGCGGCCCAACTCCTGCCTCAATAATGTGGCCCACTCGTGCTTATCCAAACCCTTGTTTCCCTTATGTAGCTTCATAAGGGACTTCGCCACCGGCTTTAAAGTAGCCTTGCATTTGGCCTCGTCCATGCTGGCATACTCTAAGAAATCATCTTCCTCATTATGTTCCGGTTTGATCTTCATTTCGCCCAGATGTGGCTTCAGCTCCAACTTCTCTGCCGATTTAGGGTTAAGGTGCTCTGTTCCGTTTTTCTTTGGTTTCGGCTTTACCGCACTTAAGTCAGAGCCCTGGCTCGGCCTCTTGCCGTCTTTTGACGTTGGGGCTTCCACTTTCACTTTTCTGATCCTTTTTTTGTTGGGCGCAGACATAGCACTGGATGCGTCCTCCTCTCCTCTCAAAATGGTGAACAAGTAGTCGACTCGTCTGCCCAAATGGACTGGGCCAGGGACTTTTTTCCCGGCCGCTTTAGCAGGCTTGGCGTCGCCATTAGTCTTCAGGTCGCCCTCAGTAACCGGCGTGTTCTCGGCATCCTTTTTACCGGTTCCGTCCAAAAAGAGTTTATTTTGCAAGCCAAGAACAGGGTCGTCTCTGATCTGGGCCCAAGATCCGTAGCCGAACTTGTGCACACCAAGTAAGAGCATTGCATCGTCTTTCGGTGACCACTCACAGTTCCAATTCAGCACCAGTTTCGGGAATCTTGGAAGCTCAAACAGCTGGGGCTTGTCTGGAGGAATCAAAGACTCCAAAAGCTTCATATCAGGTGGCCGCGACAACACCAACTCTGCGTTTATGTTCTTCACACCTTGATACTCGAAAAGCACGGCTTTCTTTTCCTTCTTCCGGGCAAGCCAAAGCGCAGTGGCACCCTCGCCATCGCCATTGGCAACTTTCAGATCCTTTGCTTTGCGCTCCAATTCGGCAAGCACTTCTGATCGCCTTGCATCTTCCTCCTTCACCAACTTTTTCGACATGTTGATGATCTCGTTGTATGCATGCTTAATCAACACTGGGTTTTTATTAGAAATACTGCCGTCCTCGACAAGCTGGTTCCACTTCCCGCTCAAATCACCGATTCGTAAAATCGCCCGGTAGATGCCTCTGATTTCTCGTTCAGATAGCTCGTGATGCTCTTCGGCCTTTTTCTTCGCAGCCTTTCGTCTCCCACCTTCTTCCTCCTCATCATCATCCATTCCGGACGTGTCTGGAGTACCGCCTTGAAGCTTCTTTACTGCTGCACGTCTTCTTGAGTACATGGCGATCTGATCGTTGAGATAGGTCTCTTCAGCCCTCTTCTTTTCCTCTTCTTTGAGCTTCGACAACTCCTCCTGCGGGATGATATCATCCCATTCAATATCCGCTTTGTAATCAGTGACCTCGAACTGTTTCAAGAACTCCTCGGAGCCCAAATTCGACTCGCCGAGATCCGGTGTGGTCACGTGATCCTCTGCCCGACTGAGCACTTCATCCAAGTTCAAGTCTTCCAATTTCTTCTGGTTATCCGAGGCTGCAAACATATTGGCCGCGCCAAACTTCAAGATCTGCGAGAGCTCACTTGACGATGGCTCATTTTTGTTTTTCTTGGACGAGCTGGCGTCGGTCATGCCCAACGAGATAATCGCATATTCGAGAATCATCTTTTTCCTTGCTCGCTCCAAGATCTCTTCTTCAACAGTATCCTTTGAAACGAATCTGTACACGGACACGTGTCTGGTCTGTCCAATTCTATGGGCACGAGCCATCGCCTGCAAGTCTGCCTGGGGGTTCCAGTCTGAGTCGAAAATAATCACGGTGTCTGCCGTCATCAAGTTAATACCCAACCCACCGGCTCTGGTGGAAAGAAGAAACGCAAAATCACGGGATTCAGGCGCATTAAAATGGTCAATCGAGATTTTTCTTTGGGCGGATGGAATGCCACCATCCAAACGCTGAAATTGGTAGCCTTTGATGGAGAGGTAGTCACCCAAAATATCCAAAATACGCACCATTTGCGAAAAGATCAACACACGGTGGCCCTCTTTTTTCAAACGAGTCAAAAGTTGTTCCAAAAGCACCATCTTACCCGACGACATAATGAGCCCTTTCAAAATATTGTCTCTAGAAGCAGAGCCCGCCTGGGCCAAAATGCGTTCCTCGGCTCCATCAAATAAGTAAGGATGGTTCAGCGCCTTTTTCAACTCACTCATGACGTTTAGTAAGGAGATCTGCGAGCCCTTTACGCCCGAGTTCAACGCAGCATAATTTTTCGTGATAATATTTCTGTAGTACTCCGTTTGGAGATCAGACAATTCCACACGCAAGATACGCTCGGACTTTGACGGAAGAGACTTCTCCACGTCCTTTTTGAGACGACGCAAGATGAAAGGCTTGATGCTTTGTTGCAAATGTTGAATATATTCTTCCTGGTTGTCTGCAGGAGCATCAAAGTCGATTTCTTGGTCAATGGTGAACTTACCCGGAGTCAAGAAGTCACACAAGGCCGCCAACTCCTTGATGTTGTTTTGCAATGGTGTACCCGTGATCAAGAGCCTATTTGCAACTTTGAACAGTTTCAACGACTCATAAAGTGACAGCTCGGCATTTTTCAAGCGGTGGGCCTCATCAACGGCCAAAAACTGCCATTTGAACGCGCCAAGCTCGCTGCGGTCCTTCAAAATGTACTCATAGGTCGTCAAGAGAATGTTGAACTTCGGTTTTCTGTTGGCACCGAAAAACTCATAGTCCCTGATCGTCTTACGTGCCTCAGTGTTGCCCAAGTAATAGATACAATTGACGTCAGGTGACCATTTCTCAAACGTTTCTTGCCACGCCGGGATCGTACTCAACGGCACCACCACCAAGTGGGGCCCGTTCTGGCGCCGCGCATAAATCAACCACGACAAAAATGCCACGGTCTGCACGGTCTTACCGAGCCCCATTTCGTCGGCCAAAATGCCGTTTTCGTTGCGCAGCCAAAGAAAGGCCATCCAATTCAAGCCCGTGAGCTGGAAATCACGTAACTCGCCATTCTTAATGAACTGTGGCTGCTTGCTTAACTTCTCAAACCGTGGCCTTTGGTTGGCAGGGTAATTGGCCAGCAACGGAGGCAAAATCTTCAGCTGGAGCCGCTGCTGGAACTTCGCCACCTGTTCTGGAGCGTCCTTGGCGATCACCGCAGCGTCTTCCCACGAGCATTCATTATAATAGAGCCGTTTCCACTTCACAAAATACTGTAATTGCGACGTACCATCGTCAAGCTCCACGCGATCGCTATCAACAATGCGCTCCGCGTGCGTGTATTCGTCCTGTTCATCCCGCTTGCGCTCGCGCTCGATATCCATCGCCTCAATATCCTCCTTCGTAGTCATTGGGTCGTTCCTGATTTCCTGATCGAGAAGGATGTACTGCTTGATGTAGTTGTCGACCTTGCGGAACCCCTTCGCATCCTTTAACACGTGGTATGGCTCCCAGGAGTTGTGCAAATGCAGCTTGTCCGTCCACTTAATCTTGAAAAGGTAGTCTAGTTTTGGCTCGTTCGTGAGTTCGGCATTTTCTTCATTCTTCTTATGGTCCATTACCATGTCGATTCCGGCGCTAGGCTCCTCCACCATCGCCTGCTCGTAGTAGTAGTAGTCCGTATTACCGTCGGCGTCGGCATCGTCGCTTTCCAAAAACTCCGCCTCGTCATCGATATCCACCGCGTAATTCACCGCGCTACTGTTTCTCGTGGAAAAGCGCACCTCCAGCGGACCCAGTGACCGGTGCAGCGCCAGTGTGCTACCACGGCCATTCAGCCCAACCCGAGGCTTTTTACGCGTCTTGGGCCGCGTTTTGCGGCTCTCGGCACCAAAATCTGCATCGTCGTCGTCATCTTCAACATCATCCGACTCATCATCGTCGTCATATTCGTCAAGAGTAGCCCGCGGCTTGCGCTTACGTGGCGCCACTTCTTCGTCCAGCTCCTCGGCGAACAGCGCCACTTTGCGTTCTCTACCAGACCGCCTAAGTCCGTAAAGCTCTGGGTTCGCCTCGATTTCCTCGCCCAACTTGACCATGAAGTCTATTTCTTAAAGTTGGCTTTGATTTTCTTTTATCAAGTAACCAAGGGTTTAATCTGATGGGTTTCCCTGTGTCGACCAGCCTTTTTGTTATACCTCTCTATTGCAGCAAATGCGTGGCTTTCGCTGAATATCGACAAGAACACACGCAACCAACACCGGGCGTTTGATGCTTTCTATGAGTAAAGTTGAAACGCTTTTGGACAACTAAGTCTCTTCTGATGGCTTGAGTGACTTCAGTAACTTAATTCTGTCAAAATATGCCTGTTTCGGCAGACTCTGATAGTAGTGTTTTCCACCGTTGAGCCAGGACACTTCTCTCAAAGTGCTGAGCTTCGGTTAATGTTTTTTTTTGGCTTTCAAACGATCTCTTTAAATTGAGAAAGTCTGAGTAGATTAGTCACCTTTGATTCTTTCAAACAACTTTGCCGTGGCCTGTGTCTGTTTTTGGTATGGGGTGTAGAGGAAAAATAGCTAGGGAGAAAAAATTTATGCGAACGACGACACCGCCTGTTTTGGGTACAACACATTACTGGCCGAGCTCTGCATGGGAACGTACGATACACATTTTAATTACTATACGGGTTTAAAAAAGATCGCCTTGGCAAGCAGCTTCTTTTGAATTGCATATCACGAAATAATGTAGTTTGGTTGCAAAACTTAGCAATTGTCTCTCTATATGCTGCCCTGGGGCCTTTGTTTCTTTGGTGTGCACTGTAGAGCATAACTTCCCCAGTCGTGTTGCAAAGGCCAGAGTTATAAAGACTTGGTAGCATCACGCCGATAAGACCTTGTTCAGTTGACCACCATGGTTTATTAGCAGTGACCGTGGACAAGACGCGTCTAAAAGGTTGTTCTCGATATGTGACCTGGCGCCCGTGGGCTTCTCGATATCAACCAAGCCAAGAATGAATTTGTTTGAAAGTACATTGACCTTCCTTGGTTGTTCAGAGCGACGCGTCTCCAGCACTCAAATACGGAGAGAAGATCCAAATAATCTCAGCAATCCCAGCTTTCAACACGATAGAGTGCGAGTATACTTGATGAGGCTGTCGTGTGCTGAGGCCGCAGCACCAAGTGAAGCATCACATGGTTTATTGGCGGTCTTTTGAAGATATTGTTACCTGTTTGATGCCATCTATCACCAGAACAAAGAACTCTTACACTTGTAAGCTCGGTTTACCAAAGCCTATTCCTTTCATATCGCCTTAGCTTTTCTTCTATGGCTCAAACCCGCACTTCGTTAATGCCACCATCACGTTCATTGTGATATCAGAACTTTTGACAATTTTTCATAATAGCTCACTTGCCATACCAAAATGAGAGCAATTTTGACGCGCCAAGCCTGAGTAGTAACCGAAAAAAAGGCCAGTTATGGTGAAGAATATATTCACGGGGTTGTTAAGATTTGAGGCGAAAGCGCCAAAGAGTCATATTACCGTAAAGTTTTCATCTTTGTGGTGGAGTAGGTCTACCCTTAGGAATGAAGGAGAAAAACTGTAGGAGTGGACAAAATTTGTGCGGCATGCCCCCGGCGCGGAGACGATTAAACTTGGTAAGCGCACGTCTTTTTTGTATTATTTGGGTGGCCGCGTCAGGAATAAACGCGAATCGGCGTAAGATATTGGGCGACAGCACGATTTTTAATTTCTTGAGCCGAGAATTCATGTAGGGAAATGGACATGCACTATTCATCTACATCTCTAGACATAGTCGGTACGTGGAAAGTCAGCTCATCTTGAAAGCGGCTACAGAATTGCAGCACTTCTAATAGATTATGAGGGTAAAAATCACACGAAGTAATTATTCATCAGTTGGATAACATGGTTGAAAGAGTCTCGAATGAGCGATATCATTTACCAAAGCTCAATTTTCTAGAGTTTGCTTGAAGTAGTGTAAATCAGCCATGAGCTCACTTTTTTTTTTTCTTGGGCTTCGAATTGCGAAATAAAAAAAAAATTAAAAGCTTTGAATCCTAGACATTACCAGTACACATAGCTAAGAAATGGAAAGCACACACAAAATGTTGAGGCCACTTAACTTAGATCAATTGTTAAAATTGGGATCGTCTGCGAAAAATACAATTCTGCAATCATATTACGCAAGTCGTTCTTACCTTAAATAGGTAATTGCATTTACACCAATCAAATTCGTAAAAGTATAAAAAAATTCTGCAAGCTACTTTGAACAAACAAAAAAAATTGCCACTAAATGTATCAATGTATCAAGAAAAAAAAAACAGTTGCCGGCGGTTTTCGAGTATAACTTTGCAATGATTACAGACAACAAGACGCCTGAACAATTTCCTGGTATATGAAGCTCATGGCAACTGGAACACACCCATCAGTCAGTGGTGGCCAATCCGGTGCCGCCTTTAGTAAGGTGCTGAAAGTAACGCGGGCATGGCGCGCACGCGTAAACAGAGGCACTAATGTAAGCGCAATGATGTGAGCCAGGAGCCTCATCACCGAGTGAAGCAGCTGGCTGCCGCGACAGAAAAGGGTGTACTGTGCAGGAAATTATATTTTTTTGCAAAAGACGAAACCGAAAAAGAAAAAAATTACCATTGAGGTAAAATCACCACGAAACAAAACTAACACCCGCGAGACAGTCATGAGTGGCAAAGCTAAAGGCGCCAACAAGAATGCCCCGTCATCAAAGGGTACCAGAATTGCGATTGTGTCCACAGACAAGTGCAAGCCTAAGAAGTGTAAGCAAGAGTGCAGAAAGTCGTGTCCGGTAGTCAAAACGGGAAAGCTTTGTATCGAGGTGACTCCCGCGAGCAAGATTGCGTTTATTTCGGAAACCTTGTGTGTTGGTTGCGGTATTTGTGTGAAGAAATGCCCGTTTGATGCCATCAACATCATCAATTTGCCCACGAACTTGGAGGCAGAGACTACCCATAGATACTCGGCAAACTCGTTCAAATTGCACCGTTTGCCCACGCCAAGACCGGGTCAGGTCTTGGGTTTGGTTGGTACTAACGGTATCGGTAAGTCTACCGCTTTGAAGATCTTGGCGGGTAAACAGAAGCCCAACTTGGGTAAGTACGATAACCCACCCGACTGGGAGGATATCTTGAAGTATTTCAGAGGCTCTGAATTGCAGAACTACTTCCTCAAGGTGTTGGAAGACAATATCCTGGCAATTATCAAGCCTCAGTACGTCGATAACATTCCCCGTGCGTTAGCTAAGGCTGCTGTCAAGGATGTTGCCGGTATCTTAAAGGCCAAAAATCAGAGACCAGAGTCGTTCGAATATGTGACCAAGCTCTTGGAATTGAAGCATGTGATGAATCGTGACGTTGCGCAATTATCTGGTGGAGAGTTGCAGCGTTTTGCTTTGGGTATGACATCGATCCAGAAGGCCAACGTGTACATGTTTGACGAGCCATCTTCATACCTTGACGTGAAACAGAGATTGCACGCGGCCGAGTTGATCCGCTCGTTGTTGGACTCCACCACTTACGTGATTTGTGTGGAGCACGATTTGTCTGTGTTGGACTACTTGTCGGACTTCGTTTGTATCTTGTACGGTGCGCCATCGGTGTACGGTGTGGTGACGTTGCCTTCTTCTGTCAGAGAGGGTATCAACATTTTCTTGGATGGTTTCATCCCCACGGAGAACATGCGTTTTAGAGAGGAGTCCTTGCAGTTCCGCTTGGCCGACGCTGCTGACGGTTTGATCTTGGACCACTCGTCTGCAATGCGCTACCCAGCATTGAAAAAAACGCAGGGTGATTTCAAATTGTCCGTTGAGAAGGGTGATTTTACGAACTCGGAGATTTTGGTCATGTTCGGTGAAAATGGTACCGGTAAAACCACCTTCTGTAAGATCTTGGCCGGAGCTTTGGCAGCCGACAACGGTACCGAGGTTCCTAAGTTGAACATCTCGATGAAGCCCCAAAAGATCGCCCCCAAATTCCCTGGTACGGTCAGACAATTATTCTTCAAGAAGATCAAGGGTGCGTTCTTGAACCCTCAGTTCCAGAGTGACGTTGTCAAGCCTTTGAACATCGATAACATCATTGACCAGGAGGTGCAGGTTTTGTCCGGTGGTGAGTTGCAGAGAGTTGCACTCGTGTTAGCGTTGGGTATCCCCGCAGACATCTACTTGATTGACGAGCCTTCTGCGTACTTGGACTCGGAACAGCGTATTGTGTGCTCAAAGGTTATCAGAAGATTCATCTTGCACTCCAAGAAGACCGCGTTCATCGTTGAGCACGATTTCATGATGGCCACTTATTTGGCCGACAGAGTCATTGTGTTCGAGGGCCAGCCGTCGCAGAACGCGGTGGCCAAAGCTCCAGAGTCGTTGTTGACTGGATGTAACAGATTCTTAAAGAACTTGAATGTCACTTTCAGAAGAGATCCAAACTCGTTTAGACCCAGAATCAACAAGAAGGACTCCCAGATGGACAAGGAGCAGAAGCTGGCCGGGAACTACTTCTTCCTTGACAACACCGAGTTGTAAAATCGGGTGTAACTTTCTTTCCGCCCGCAAAGCCGGGCAGCCGTGGGTTTTTTAATTGCATGAGCTCTAGGTCGCGTGCGCTGATCTATTGTGAGTGGCACTCGTTTACGTATGACGTGCCATGAAATTTCTTATTTGGTTTTATAGCATAATGATAATTATCTACTATGTTAGTGTAGCGGGGCCAGGATAATGGTTTCCAAATGAAGAGACTATGCACCATTTGTGGGTCACAGTATCGATGCCCAGAGTTTGTGTCGATGCATGGAGTGCAGTGACGTAGTGACACGTGACATAGGTGTAGTGGTTCGGACACGACGCGAGGGCATCGGGGAACAAGCGGTGAAAAAGACTTTTCACCGCACTACGGACTCTGGCTTGTTAAGGATTTAGTGACAACTCTAAGCTGAGTCCGAAGTATTACATACTTGAATACACACTATAAAAGAACTCCCACGTGTTCCAATAGTTTGCTTTTGAACCCGGTGGAACAGAAAGCACTTTGAAGGGTCCACAATATATATCAGCGATTGTTCTTCCGAGGACTTATTGAATCTTTATTGATTCTCTTTTCTTGCAAGTCGGAAATTGACAGATATCCCATAGGCCAAATTTTCTTATGTGTGCGTGAAATTATTCCCCCCTCGATGAAAGCACCGCACATAAAAGATCTTATCATCCTAACATACAAAGAGTACGGCTTTGTAAAAGTTGTAGCAGAGCAAGTTGAAATATCCTTTGGCTTCGGAATGACTTAACTACTAGGTAGAGCACATGCCCTATCCTGTCCCCTAGTGAGTCTATGTAGATCCATTGTCTTTGTGAAAGCATTGGGATTTAACTACCTTCGCACTTCAGAGTAATGTACCAGAGAAGGCTGCATTCTCTCTCAACAAGCGGCGGGGTCAGCAGCCTTGAAGAGGGGGTACTATGCGAACCTTTTCCTCACATGAAGAGTTTTGACACACGATGGCAGCGTAAGGCACATTCGCGGCTCAAGTTGGGGAAATGAGCACCATCGAATGGATGATCCCTGAGCTTCATCAGCGTTAAAACGTTTCGAAACTTTGATCGTAAATCTGCATTTATAGAAATAGGCCCCCGGAAACGAGTATAATGCATCTGGGTGTGATCCTTTGATGTATGTGGATGCGTGTTTAGAGTCAGACTCAATCAGGGGCGAGGAAGTCATCTTCTGCCAAAAAAAGAAGAATTTTTGATCAAGGTATGTACCCCAACATTACATGAATAATTTACCGTTTCTTTACGCATCTTGACATCCTTTTTATTTTTGTTAACTGAGTAAGCCCACTTACGTGAAGTGTGCGTGAAATGTTCATGGGGGCAAGACCAGGGATACAAGTTCCGAGTTTACGAACGAATAGGGAGTATGAACCGCAGCCCTTGACCTTTTAAATATCACACAAAAGATCAAAGCAACATCCCTGAGTGCATAGAGAAGAATAGACCATGTTTCGCCCAAAACAGAAAAAAAAGCAACAAGACGCTCATGAGCTTGCCTGGCGTTTAGCGCTCCGACAGGATGGCTGCAAATATTGGACACGCCCCCTCAGGGCCGTCATTTTGAACACGCATTGATACGGAGGCCTCGAGGGATATTCCACTATATAAAAACTCCGTCTTACACCCTATCTTCTTAGTATTCAAATTTTCTCCCGCCACTTCCCGACTCGTCATGAAGTTCACTTCACTCGCCTTTTTCACTGGTATCTCACTTGCAGCCATCTTAACTTGGGGGAATTTCACCGATGTTCTGGTGAGCTACCTGGATGATGGTGACTGGCTGACCACTGTTTACGACTCTTCTTTCCACCTGAGCTCTCACCACACGAATAACAGGCCGTATCGCAAACCTCCTCATCGAAAGCTGCACCTTCATCATTCAAATCGCAAGCAGCATCACGGTCCTCCTCACCAAAAGCTGCCCCGAGGACATCACTATCACAAGCTGCCTCACCATGCCAGCAAATAAAGTTATTATCGGCCAAGATCTGTCGGGGAAAACTGTCAACGGGCCATACTTTGTTGACTTAAAGTTAGTTTATATTTTACCGACATGTTTTTCATCAAAAAATAAAAATAGTTGCTCGATGAAGCCTATGTAGGTTTCGTGATTTAGTCCACACCAACATTAGCATGATTTTTCACAGCAGACAGCCAGCAGCACTTTGATGAGAGAACTTGGAACAAGGAGGATGGGTAAGGGATAAAGGAACTTGTTATGGCACGGCGGCGACCCTTTTGAGTTTTTGATCATCTTAAAAATTTCTGTGTCGGTCCAGTTATGGGTGATTAATTCCATCAATCCTCAGGAGGGATCACAACTAATGTTCTACTATGATGCGAAAGTGTCTTTCATTCCCTTGCTCCCTTGCTCGCATAGTAGCCAACATCTCCGGAATGATAGAAGAAACCTTGATAGCAATGTATCAGGATGACTGCAACACAATGAAAATCGAAGTCATAACTGACTCTCACTCTAGATGGACTACTTATTTACGATGGATGTGGATTATCATCTCGGAGCATAAAGTATCAATAAAGCGCTAAATATAAAAAAAAAATTGAGGTCAGTGAAAATGAGATCACCTGACATGCACGTGATTCGCACGTGCTCACTCAAACTAGTATGCCATCAACCGACATTCATCTTCGACGAATAGCATTCATAATCGCCAGTTTCTCCTTCTTTTTCCTCGTTCAGACTATCGACTGGGTGTGTCATGGCTATGCGCAAAGATGAGATCCTTGTTGAGTACGCTCACAAGCTCAAAGAGCTCGAATACCTATGGTCGAATCCGTTGAGGCCGTTCTCAACAGCTGCGGATCTACAAGACAAAGACACCAGTGAAAATACCATCTACGACAATTTTATTGATAACACTGATATTGAATCGAAGCAGCCTCTCGTTAGTCATGATATAGACCGCTTGAAATCTGACTTGGCAGCGTTGGCTGTCAAGTATCTTCGCGAGAACAACGTGTTAAGCCAAAACAAGAAACGACAGGCAAGAGAAGACACCTATTTTGCCTGCAAGGCTCAAAAATTGGCATCTGGCGATAGCCCAAACTGTCAGGTGCCTGTTAATACTCCTTTTCAAAAGAAGAAGGCCTTGCTGAATAAATTACAGTCGCAGATAGAGTCCTTAGAGGCGGAAACAAATGTGTTTCTCAACAAGAAGCTTTCTGATTTGGATGTGGTCGTTCTACCGGAACACTTGCCCACACAAGTTCACAATGTGCTCTCGTTGGCTGAGCTCTACTATTTGACACAAACTTTGCCGCTTATCAAGCTTTTGCCTGGCACACATAAGACGCTCATGACGGAAAACTTTGAGCTGGCAATTTTGGAAGGGAAAGTCGCAGTGTTATTTTCCCGGATTGAGGAACTCAAACGACTGAAGAAGTGGTCTTTACGACAGCCTATCCGGTATTATGATCCGTTTGTGTATGCAAAGAGAAACATGAAGTCGAAACTATGTTCGTGGGATTACGTTTTGAAGGAAGGAAAATGGATGGCTACGGATTTCAAAGAGTCTTTGAAGTTTAAGAAGCTTTGCTGTGTTACAATTGCTCAGGCCGTGCAGGATTTCTGGTCGTACGGAAAAGTTGTATGCATCAGCAGAAAGCCGATCGTACACCTTCCAGAGGTATCTAAAAGCACCGATTCCGAGGCATATGCGTCTACAGTAGAAATTAGGGAAACCGAGATCAGCAGCGCAGAGACAGAAGCAGTAAGTGTCCCCTCACAGACTGAAAACGTTCTCGAAACCGATACTTTCACGCCTGATCCAGAAACTTTCACCCCCAAGGATATGCAGGAAGAAATTAGTGGTTCAATACAGGGACACAGTGTCGGGGCGGTACAAGCTCCCGAGCCTGAAACAATTGATATCAGCAAATTGCTCGAGCATCCAAACCCTGCCGATGAAATTGCGCCTTTTAACTTACCGCAATATCTGCCACAGGATTTACTCAACTCCGGCATCAACATCAAAAACAGGGGCCCTTTCAGAGCCCATGTGAATTTGAGCGACATGAAGAAACTAGACCAGCTGATTATACGGAATCTCCCCAAATTCACAGCGTTTGACGATGAGCGTAAAAATCCTGAAAATCCAATTCCAACGGGCGAAACCACCATTGTTCCTGTCTCACAGATGCTCTTACCCATGGAGGACGATGATGAATGGCACAAAATCGTGTTACGCGACACAAAGCCGAAAACAAATACCTCAGCGCCAAACAACGCGATACCAGAGTACCAGAAGGGGCTTTTTGGGATGCAATCACACAGGCGATTGAATTTCTTGCGGCCACCAAAACCACCGGCAATAAAAAACATCGAGTTCCGCTCGCCCACCATCTGGCTTCCTCAAGATGACAAATACTTGATTCATTACGTGGCCGAATACTGTTTTAATTGGGACCTCATTTCGGAGAACCTCCAGCAAAACGCCGCCACGTTAAGGCGTTACGAATCAAATATCGAACGCCGCACGCCGTGGCAGTGTTTTGAGCGATATGTACAGCTCAACGAAAAGTTTCAGTTTTCCGACATGAAGGGCATCAATGCGTACCTGGCGCAGCAGTGGCTTGAGCAGGCACACAAGGCGCAACTGACGACGAAAAGACGAATTTCGCCACTCGGAGTGGGTAATGAAAGCATCCAGCGGGGCCACCGGCGGCTTAGGTGGGCGTCGATGTTTGACGCGATGCGCAAGACCATGCGCAAACGTGAAATTGCCATCGCCAAATCCACATCCCGCAAAGGTACAAACCTGCCAGACATTTCCAGCTCGTCACTGGTCAACACAGCCAATGGGGGTTCAAAACGCGCCTCGGATAAGACCCCGACGCCGCTAGAGCTTTCCACGTTGAAACATGACCGGGACAAATCGATGCAGGAGGCATTTGTTCACCAGCAGGTGACCCGGTCCAAGATGATGGCAGCGGTGGGCCTGCAGAAAGGCGTTATAAACCTGCACCCGTCTCTGTCACCGGGTTTGGGCGGGCCCACGGATATGACTGGGATTTCCACGCACCGCCGCGTGTCTCAAACACCTAGCCATGGCGCTACTTCTAGTCTGGGTCCAAACTTGCAGAGACCACAAGCTGCACGCCCAAGTTCGCAACAAAGTTCAAATTCACAACACCAGGTGGCGCAGCAGCAGCAGAATAAGCCGGGGATGGCAGGGTTCAAGCGGCCCACAACACCGAACGGCACCCCGTTGAGCGTGGAACAGATCCAGCGACTTTCGCAGATCCAAAAACAGAGACGAATGATACAACAACATCAGCAGCTGGGATCCGCAGGGCATAGCCCTGGCACCGTGCCTGCGTCGCCCAACCCGCTCGCGAGAAAGCCGGGCGCAGGCCAGATAGGCGGCCAGGTGCTTTTGGGAAACGGGCTCACGCCAGGTAACTCTCTCCTGGCCGGAACTGCAGCTAAAAACGGCCCTGCACAGGTGCGTGGCCGCATCCAGTTCCCTCCCGCACAAGTGCTGGCGATCATCAACTCGATCCAACAAAAAAACCCGAACCTCACCAAGGACCAGGTGACGAAACTAGCCGCATCGTATTTGGCAAATCTCCAGCAACAGCAGCAGAATAAGCTTGAGCAGCCGCACCGCGCGGCATCCGCGGGTGAAAGCTCCAGCGTGCAACAGAATTTACAAGCGCGGCAGGTACAGCTTTCTCGGCAGCGCTTGGCGGCATCCACTGGGTCCACAGGGAAGGAGATAGACGCCCAGACATTGTCAAAAATGCAGTATGAGGAGCGAAAAAAGCTCATGATGCAGCAGGGCGGCTCCCAATATGCACAAGGTGCTTCAAACTCTGGAAAATCGACGAACGCGAGAACTTCTTCGAAAGGGCCCCAGTCAAAAGGCTCGCAAGGTTCTCAAGGAGCGTCATGATTGTGGTTTGTAAGTGATACGAACAAGGAACGCATTTTATATATCAATGGGTTAGATCAAGATAAATTGGAAACATCGGCTATTGATGGCGAAATTATTTGTATTTGGAATCTACCGAGTAGTCTCGTAGCTTGTTTGCTTTCAATAGTATATGCAAAACTGTGTGCCACGTTATTTTGGTTACTTTCTTAACAAATGAAAGTTTCCACTGGTTTGTGAAGAAAATGACAAAAAGATGATATAGCAAACGAAACACTAAAATGTGCTGGCGTTGCAGCATGCCAATGAGGCCTCTATATGTCTCGAATTCGAAGTGTAGCAAAAGGTCGGGCGCTTTTATGAGACCAGGATCACTTTGCAGTTGACTAAATGTTTCTAGGCGTTGAAGACAACTGTCTATTCTGAATTAAATAATTGTATCAAAAGTGAAACAGTCGAAGAATTGTCACCTGCGGAGACAGCAGATTGATGAAATCCTAGCCTTATCTAATCTCACGACGCAACGACCAATTTACAGTCGCAGCCGTTTGCCAAGAGCCATGTCAGCCTAGGCTAACAGAGGTGTGATTCAATTAAGCTAAAAAGTCATTTATAATCACCCAGTTTTGTGATATTTTTCATGCTTGCTTGATACAGTATGCCAAGAAAGAATTGAGTTTTCTCAAGCGAGCCATTATTTACGGGAGTGGGTCTAAAAAGCCCAAACCCGAATTTCATGAGCCCTTGTGGCTGGAGAATGAAAGGCTCAAGTGCGTTCATAACTTCGTTGTGCCGATGAAAATCGCGTTCCCATCCAAGTGAAATGTCTGAAGTTACAAGATTTGTATTTCAGACCAAAAATTTTCGCCAAAAATGATAAAGAATAAAGAAATGAGAGAAGGGAACACTCATTAAAAACAAAAAATTTCGTGTTCTCACTAGCTTCAAGCACACGACAGTGCACCAGGCTTAGAGTGCGCATACCTCAGGTCTGGCCTGGGCTGTCGCAGTTGATCAAAAGCATCATTAGTACACCCAAACTCCACCCAAATTCCTTATACACCAACGAGAATTCCCACACAAACTAGGAACTTTCCTGAATTTTTCCAGATAACAAGTCCAAACAGAGTGTTTCCATTTTTTTTCTCTTTGAAAATAAAAAACATCTCATATCCCACAAAGATGCACCATGGACCGACGGCCGCCAAGTCCTGCAAGCCTCGTCAGTGACGCCGAGCCAGCCCCACAACGGGCTAATTTATACAGATACCTCCCACAAAACCTAGCCGCCGAGTTCTCGCGGCGTGTACTTGGATGGCTCTACTCGTTTTCGCTTGTCATTCTCATGTTGTTGACGCTTGCATTTGTCGTGGTGACGCCTGCAGACGTGATCATTCAGACGAAGAATACCGCCTCCATGGGCGTGAAGTTGTTCATCATCGTTTTGTCGAACGCGTTTTTCTTGTTTGCATCGATAGTGTATTACTTCTCGAGACTCGTACACAGCCGCGTGCTCCTCAACCAGATTCCATCCAAGTCCGTTTATATCCCGTTGGAAACCCGCGATTTGCCCCAGAAATCCACTGAATACATCATCCAAAACTTGTGCAAGTGCGTTGGGGACATTCAAGCGCGTGCAGGGCCGTTGCAAAACGAGCTTGAACGGTTCGATTACCCGGGCATGTCGCCTCCCAACTACATTCAGCAGCGCAAATTACGCTTGGGCTTCCTGCATGCTTCACTGGCGCTCCCGGAGAGTTGCGTGTTCGAGGACGTTGTCAATAGCATTGGACTCAAGGTCAAAGTGGACGGCTTGTTCGCCGGCAACTTTACGATCCCGAAACATTACACTTTCCGTGAGGTTTTGTTGGCCATCGCTGAAGACTTGGATACAGAGGGCGCCTTGGACGGGGACTTGGCCGCTGTACTCCGAATGGTGGTGGAGGACTACGAAAGGTTTAAATTCGGGCCGGATTTGATCAAACAAGCCGACTTGGTCGCGTTTCTATCCAATTTGGAAAAAGTCATGACGAGATATATCAATTCAAATTCAGCCGAGTTCACGCGGATTGAACTGGCCTCACTTCGCAGACCCAGCTATGCCGATACATATAGCGTTGGGTCACGCGGCGAGCCTAGCGATGCAGAGAGCGCCAGGAGCGTGGTCATGACCCGACCCATGAGTTTCCTTGATCCATTCGACTACCATGAAGACGCCCCTAGTTTACAACGTCAGGCGCTGTATTCCAACGCCGGGTTTGGACTATATCCACGGCGCCTGCTGCGCAGCAGGGAAAGCTCGCGGGTCAGCCGCGACAAAGCCAGGCTCAGCAGGGAAAAGTCGGCCAGCAGTATTTGCACGGACCTGGCCTCGGGGCGCCGTAACTCGGCGTGGTCGGTGATCAAGAGCCGCCTTGGCAAAATCTGACCGGGTTTTTGGATTAGTTCTGGAGTTTGGGAATCTCACTAATGTACCTTTACATAGCATAGTCGGCACTGTATTCAGTGCTTATACAGTGACAGGGCATGCTTCTCGTTATTCAATTAAGCTTCGCTTCACCCGAATTAGTACAGCAATAAAGTTCCGTAAAGCTATAGGGCTTCACAGTTTTTTGATTCAAACACACAAGAATCTAGTTTTGTCTGGGCTTGGTGACGCCATCATGCACAAAATAATACACCACCGTTCCATCGTCGTTGACTATGGCCAAAGTGATGCGCTTGGGCCGCAGTTCGATTTCTGCTACACGATCAAACCACAGCGACATTTCTTCCATGGAACACTTGGCCTCATGCATGGCTTTGGGAACGACCCATTCCTGTAAATTTTCGGGATCCAGTTCGGCTAGTTTACTGGGGGGAAGGCCGCGAAGAATAGCTAAGCCATCGTTCCGGAAAATCTGTACATTCGTCCAAAGGGTATAATGGACAAGATTGGTCTCGACCTGAGCAGCGAGATCCATATGCAACAATATAAGTGTGAGAATTGAAACGGGGTCAGAGGGGCTAGATGCCTTGTTTTCAAATGAATGTGGTGAATGTGGTATGAGACTTCGTAGAGTTGCTCGCATGCAGTGCCCGGCGATGCGGTGTGAGAGGGCCTCAGACTCAATGTCTTTTTTTTTTTTTTTTCTTGATACATCTGATTAAAAGGGGCCCGAACTGCTTACCTAGCTCTCCAAAAAACTATACATGAATATATATAAAACCCTAGTCAGCTTCGCTGCCTTGCCTTGCGATGATATCTTGGCTTGGCGGCGTATGAGAAATAATTAGGTTGTCATCGCCCTAATGGCTGTACTTCCCCCACCTGCCGCTTCAACTCTAGCAACAGAAGGGTCAGTAATGCGAGTCCATCCGGTGATTCGCGCCTTCTTCGAGAGTATATCTTCTTGACGGTCTTCACAAACCAATTCAATTTTCTTAAGTTTTCCGATGTTGCGTTGACCGGCGCCAACATGGAGTTAAGGTGCATTGGACCCTCAGGCCCTATATGTTGCCATCAACTGCTGCTGGTCTCGCAGTTATTATAAATGTGCTCTAGTATGCTGTCTTTGGTGGTCTGCCTTAGACATAGATGACATCGCGTCACTGCCGTGTCGCCCACCACATCAAATAGTGGTACGTAGGACCCAAAATTAAATAAGTGAAGGGCCGTGAGATCGGGTCTGAGTAGCCACTCTTTATTGTAGAAGGCTTTCCATAATTTTTCCCGTCTTTTGACCGACTGGACCTCCAGACAAATCTCCTTAAAGCGTCTTGGGGTAAGCGGTAACAAAGCGTTTTGTTTCTTCCGACTCAAAGACCAATGTCAAAGGCATTGGCGAGCTCGGAGTTAGAGAAGGAGTGGGCGAGGCCGTGAATGGGGCTGTTGCAATGAGCCTCCAAACAGTTTAAGTTATATTTTTAACTTTTTTTTTCTACGTGGAGAATGTCGTTGCTACTGTAATGATTTGCTTAGCTTTGTCGCAACAATACTTTAAGATGGTCATAAGTCCATTGCTTATTATTCATGTAACTAGCTTTTATCGTTTCAGACTTTAGCTGCATAAGTGTTGAGAAATAAGTCGGCTTTACCCATAAAGGACGTATATATACTCTTATCTAACTTAAAGTTGCTTGTCTCGTGTCTCTACTCGCGGCGTGGCCGCTTCTAAGAATACTCGCTTGCGCTAGGGTTGTGGGGGGGGGGGGGTTACCACGCGACAATAAGTTCACTCTGTCGCGACTGTCACTGAAGCTTACGTGGGTCTCTATGGGTATGGCCATACACCGAAAAGCTTTTGCGACACTTATTTGCTCAGAAAGAGCACCGCGCGGGTCCCCTTATTAGCGTTCAAAAAGGGGCTAAATATGAATCGATTTGTGATTGCAAGTTTCCTGTGTGGCGGTTCACACTGCACACTGCACATGCGTGTTTTTTCGAATCTACCGCGACGCTCATTGAGTAACCAATGGAAAGAGCGAGAAAAACTATTAGGAAAAGGGCTAGACCGGTCTCCAGATCCAGTCACACGCGATCGGGACAAAAGATAATAACACGTAAACTAATTAGCTACGCGTCTAGTGTCGCCCAAAAAAAGAAAGAAAAAAAAAACATTTTGTTTTGTGGGACTTCGCGACACGAGACCCGAGACGCGAAACGGGCCTTGAGTCGCAAGCAAGTGTCTAGACTCAAATTCCAGTGAAGAGGTGCCTGAGGCAACAAAGCCTCCAGAATGCAATGCTATAGCATTTGTGTCAGAATATTCTTCGTGCGAAAAATGAAGTAAGATTTTGCTCAAACCTGTCTTGGCATAGCCTATTTCACTAAAATTGTGTGTCATTGCCCAAAGAAAAAATATGCTATCGCTAGTTTCTTTATTGGCCGTTTTTAGCTTTCTTATTTTTCGCCCGCCTCCTGAAAGGGACCGTCGCGGCCCTGGAATAAGTGGCGCGCATGAACTCATCGGCCGATTTCCAGATTCGGCAAATTAATGTCAGATTCGGCCTGAGCTTTACCTTGCTGCCACTTTCAATGGCGGATCCGGCGCACAGCGGCGGTACCACATGCACACCACGGGGACAATTCGACCGGGCTAGACGCCATTGGGTCTGTATTCAACCAATTACTCGCTACATGTCGTGCCTCTGTGCAAAGGAGAAAAGTCCAGACCGTTTTATGTGCGGTTGAAACCGCCGCCAACGTCTAAACAGTGCAGCCGATGCTGCTGGGACTACACAAAAAAAAATACATACAGTCGAGAACGCTAATGTCGACGACCGTTTCTTGTGTGAAAAAACCTTCGTCTCCACAGCCTATATAAGACCTGGCAATTTCCCCAGGACCCATGTGCTTTTGTTCCGATATCGAATAGATCAAATTTCAATTTCACATTCATTTTTCACCTGATCTAACCTTCGTTTCCGATCCCAGCTCCACGTCGCTCATTTCAGTAGACCACATCAAAGTCCATCTTTTTAAAAAAGACCACTTTGCCACAACAGTCAACGCAGCCTCAGAAAACATTTAATCCAGTCTTTTGAATCCATTTTTCCAGTGAACATAATTCGTGAAACTTTTGCAATGTTTTTCTTCGCACCCATCGCACTTCTCGCCGCCACTGCAGGCGCCGCGCCCACCAAGAGATCCAATACATGTCTGATTCCTACTAACGCAGGCTTGGTGCAAATCACACCCAAGTCGTCAAATGCAGGTTGGGCCTTGTCGCCCGATCAGCAGTGTACTGCCGGCTCTTATTGCCCATATGCGTGCCCGCCCGGCCAGCTCATGAATCAATGGGACCTGCAGGCGACTGCATACACCACGTCGGAGTCCCAAAACGGCGGGTTATACTGCAACGCCGACGGCACTGTGCTGAAGCCGTTGCTGGACCGTGAATACTGTATTGATGGCACGGGCACTGTTTCGGTTGACAATACTGCCGGCTCCGTGGTGGCATTCTGCCAGACGGTGCTTCCTGGAAACGAGGCGATGCTCATTCCTAATAGTATTTCTAGTGGAGGCACGCAGACATTGGCGGTGCCATCTGCCGACTACTGGGCTTCGACCTCGGCCCACTATTACGTAAACCCATTGGGCGTGTCGACTGATGATGCCTGTGTGTGGGGAACCAACAACAAGCCACAGGGTAACTGGTCGCCTTATGTCGCCGGTGCAAATACCGACAGCAGCGGTAACACCTATGTTAAGATTGGCTGGAACCCAAAGTACGTGGAGGCCTTTTCTGATTTGCCCAGTTTTGGGCTCAGAATCACTTGTGACGACGAGTCTCAGTGCGCTGGCTTGAAGTGTGAGATCAATCCAAGCCTGGGCTTCAACCAGGTTTCTGCTGAGGACGATTCCATGGAAGACGGCGCTGCAAGCTGTGTGGTTACTGCCATGAATAAGGCCAGCGCCAAGATTGAAGTTTTTGAGGTATGAAATTTTTGAGCTTTCAATCAGAATATTTTGGTGGATGTCTTGCGGGTCCGTTTGGGTTTCTTTCTTCGGCTTCTTTTTCTTTCTTTGTTTCTTTTGCCCGGGACATCCACCTTGACTTTTCAATCTATTATAGATGCTTATAGATATAAATGTTTTGCTTTTTATCGTCTCACCTCAAACCGTAATGCAAGTTTATCTTGACTCAAGTCGCGTGCCCCATAATTTTGGCTTTACGCTTCCGTTTTGATTGCGGAAAGTTTGCTCTAAACCCCACATTTCAGCTAGCGTTAGTTATTTGCATTTTATGTCATGACATTCAGTTACTTAGCTCCAAACATCATCCAGTCTAAAGCCGCTAAGTTCACGCCCCTGTTTTTAGTCCGCTTGGCCGAACGGACTAAAACAGTGACGTCGAATCTAACATCATGCCCGAAGTCTTATTCTCGCCGAACTATGGGATCGAGGGCGTTATTTTAATCGAACAAGAGGGTTTTATTGCGCAGCTCGGATCATTAGCGCCGTGCCTTATTGTTTGTCGGTGGCTCTGATTTGCCAATTACCCTCAGCCAATGTACAAGTCCATGAGTACAATGGCACGCTCTGAAGAGAGACTTGTAATTTGCATGACATTGTGTGAAACGCGGAAAGAGGTTATGAAGCCATGGGCGGAATTCGCTCCGTTTTGGGAGGGATGCAGAGTAGTCTGTGCTTTCCTCAATGCCAAAGAATTCTACCGCAGTTCATGATTTCAGGCCTTTCGCAATGGTTGAGATTGAATAGTGAACTTGATGCATTTACTGGACTTGGAGGCCATCAATAACAGTCTCGTGCACTAAAAGTCACCGTTTTTGTGGTATAGAACCATGCTTGCAGGAGATACTAAATGAGTCAGGGACCGCCGGAAAAACCCGGCTTGGCCGTATTATGCCCATCTCAACAAGCGTTTCACAAATGCCATTGTTCTCTACCGCCTGACATGCGTGGGGGCCAGACCGCATATCTTACACTATCTCATGCCAACTTCCTACTAGTATGGGTGGGAAGGCGAGGCATGCTCACAACCCAGCTCATTCTCCAAACCAACCAAGACAATGCACGTTGACACCGCAATTTGTCAGCATTTTATGCTACCGTTCCCCTTTGATCCGGCTAATTTGCTATCGCCAGGCGCATCGCGGAAATGCTGACTAATTCTCCTCAGAACATGTCTATTGTTGTTTAAACCAAACCGTAATCTGCCTGCTCCGCCTGCCCTGTACGAGCAGCGAAATTCGCAGCAAGCATACTTGCAAGCGCTGCCACTCTGCCACTCTGCCACTCGCGAGGAATAGGTACACATCCAAGGCTAGACTGAGTTCAGCAGGAACGACGGGTATTCTAATGACCGAATCCTTCCATACTCCGCCGGCCTCAGCGTTCATTTACGCGGCAAGCAGGGTTGGCAATTCAAAGACCAGCTACTTCAAAAACACTTGTGTAATTTCTTGTTCAATCCGGCCGATTTCTCGTCTCCATCACATGACCTGAGCCCGAGGCCCGTTTATTTCCGCACTCTTTGTTCCATGCGGCTGGCGCCACAATGTCGATCGTCCGAGTCCGCTGAAATCATCCGAGGAGTCTGTTTCTTGCACAAAAGTCCGTCATATCTCGCCTAAAGTGCCCATAAGCGGGACGGCCAACAGCTAGCCGGCATTCTGAGCCCCGCAAACTTGCCGTTGCGTCTCGGGCACACTACTAATTCTGGCACATTTCCGAAGCCTCTGCGCTGCCCGGCCGCTTATCTTCTTATCTGCCTTGAGCACCGTAACACCTTGCACAAAAAGCAGATCAGCTGCAGCAGCTCCTTGTCTATTCCAGCAGAATCAGTCGCTCGTCACTGATTGCCAACTTGGACCTGAATATAGAATCATGGACGCGTTTGTGTCGGCGCCGACGCCGCTTAAGGTGTTTGGCCGCGGCCATTACGCATGCACGCGATGCAAGGCCAGCAAGATCAAGTGTTCGGGCGAAAAGCCCGCGTGTGCAAACTGCAAGCTGGTCGATAAGGGTCACCTCTGTCATTACCCGCTGCGTGACCGTAAAATCGTGATCATGGAGTCCGATTTGAACAAGTTCCAGGCCCAATTGAAGCACATGGAAGAAATGCTCAAATTGCAAGGTCCAAGTGTGACACCTTGCGGCCCTCCTGACCCCTGGCCCACGATCCAGAGCAGGGACCACGTGCCGAACCTCCCGGCGGACTCGTACCTCTTGGCCGATGCCGAAAACGACTTTGTTCCTTACAAATTGTTGATGCTATGTGCGCACCATCTCCCGCCACAGTTCTATGGCGTAAAATTGATCAATGCCGTGTGTCAGACGTACTCGCTGGAGTTCTATTTGGTCGATGGTGAGCAGATCGACGCACTCGTGGTGGAAATCTATGGCTATTTCGCCGCGTCAAACTTCCTTGAGAAATCGCATCCCCCAACATTGCGTCCCATATCCCCCGTGCCGCTCTGTCACTTTTTCTCGTTGTTAGCTTTCGCGGAGCAGCTCCTTAATCTGTCACTGGACCCGCTCTCGCTCTCCGTACTCGTTCAGAGTCCCGCAAAGAAAGTTCCCGGGAAGGACTTTTTCTCAATCGCAACAAAATTGTTTCATCTAAGCTACGAGCAGCCCAGTCTTCAGTTCATTCAAAGCCTGGTGATTTTGGGACTATTCGCGTGCAACTTGAACCGCTACAATACTGTGTATAACTTCTTTGGCGTGGCGCTCCGGTCGGCTGTTGCCAATGGGTATCACCGACGCATGGAGCCGCCTGTTAACCTTGGTGCTGAAGAATTGGAACGACACAAGGTATATGAGGAGAAAACGAAGCGTTTGTGGTGGTCCATTTTCGTGGTGGACAATATTTGGGCAGCACGCATGAACATGCCAGTGCATATAGATTACACTGACACGGATGTGGCGCTTCCCACTGAGGGGCCCATAATCCGCTTGAAGGATACGTACGACGCCGAGAGCTTGGAGTGTAATGTACATTTGGTGAAGTACATGGCAAAGTTCAATAGGTTGATATATGGACCCAACGAGCGCAAAATGTCGGTGAATTACATTACCACGGACTCCATGAACCAGAAATTGTTGGTGAAAAATATCCTTTTGTGCATCGACGACATTGTGTTGCAATACGAGGAGGTCACTCTCTCGCCGCAGAAAAAGAAAAATATGCTTCTGCTGCCCGATCGCAACCTCGCAAACTTATTCTTGCGGTATAATCAGTTGATAATCTTGGTAGTAGAGCCGCTATTCTCATTGATATTTGACGAGTCGAGTGCGGCCAACATCGAGGATATTGATGCGGTGCTTCTGGCGATCTCGCGAGGCGTTGCGGCAGCCACCCTAACGGTGCTGATATTCTTGAAGTTGTACGAGTACAATAAACTATTTGTACTCGGGTTTTGGGATAGTCGGCACTTGTTTTCCGCGTTGATGATCTTGATCCTTGCGTCTGTTGTGGGCTGTGACAGCGACAATTGCACGAAGGCTGTAGCCCTCTTGACCTATATGGCCGAGAACAACAACATCAACGCGAAGAACTACTTACACAAAGTCGAGGTGGTGCATGGGTATCTTAACGAAATGCCAGAACTCTCGCTAAGTTTAGACTGGAGCTGCAGGATCTCTGACACTATTGCACAAAAGGCTGAGATATTCAAAGCCGAGCAGCATGATGTGTTCTTTAACCCATTTGCTGAAATTGCGAACACCTTACCAGCCCTCTTCAAGAATCTCTCGAGAAATCAATCCGTGACATCGTTGCATGATGAACTTGGTTTTCACAGCTTTTCACGCCACACTCGAGAAAAGCTTTTGATTATATCCAAGTCAATTCAGAGTTGGGATAATTACAGCGGGCTCCCGATCCACCTTTCTGGAACTGCTCGATGCCCTCCCATGCTGGCTCCAAACAGCATTCGTTCCCTTAATCAATCAATGTGATGCATTGAGTAATTATTGGGCGTAGTTGTGACTGGATGCAACCCTCCAACATTGCAGTAACTACTTTTCGTGAAATTTTTCATAATGTAATAAAATCTTCAACCATTGTTTCACTTGAAATTTTTTCTAACAGGCTGTCTGTCTGGGAAGACGCATCTGAACGCTCGCCTGTCGAAGAATTCGTTTTCATCCAAAGTTTGACTGTTCATCCGTATTGAGGTTCTGTCCCTCGATCTGTTGCTCAATCAATTCTGTCCAAGGAACAACGAAATCCAAACCCACATTTCTATTGTTGATAAACCAGTCTATGACTTCACTGTCTCCCGAAAATCTCGCGTCACTGAAGTCTTTGAGGTTTTCGCCATTTGCGCCCTTGTCAGATGGAAGCTGCATTGATTCTGGCTCAGTTTCATCATTCGGCACTTGTTGTTGCGTACCTTTCTCTACAGCGTCATCAATATCGTCACCGGTGGAGGAAAAGTTCTTGAGCGTGGCTTTCATCTCTGAATACAAGTATAACAAAATATTGGAGTAACGCGTGCACAAGTGAAGCTCATCGGGCGAGCAGTCTCTCAATGTAATAGCTGCTTTTTGTATGCTTTGTACGATTTGGTCCACGGAGATAAGGGATAATGATAAGATTTTGGCATCGAAGTGGTTAATGTTTGAAGAAGGGTTGGTGGTGACTTCTGAAGTTTTATGAGCCGTGATTGTTAAGTAGCATTTGACCATGAAAGCTACAGCCCTTACAATGCGAGTCACCCATCTCACAGGCATGAATCTGAGCATCTTGAGCTTGTGGACCCGATGTGCTACATGCAAGATCTCATTCGCCGCGTTGAATGCCTGCTCGATGTATTTTGCGCTTTTCGAAATTTCGTCTAATTTTAACGAAGCTTTTCCGCTTTTCGGGCTTTTTTCAGCTTTGGGTGAAGGACTCAATGCAAGCGAGTAAATATACAACTTTGTATAGTTGAATTCGAAAATGAACGACTCATTTTCTATGCCGGCAGCTAAGTCCTGCATTATTTTGGAGTCCGTGCTCCGCAAGGTCTCTGCATTCACGTTTCTGGCAAGCTTTGACGTACTCGGTGCTAGAAATTTTTTATACTTCCAGCTCCAGCTGTTGAACATCGAGTTCATGAAATTTAAAATCGACAATTTTTGGCGCTGACTTAGCGAACCCAATTGCGCCTTGTACCCATACAACGACTCATGGCCCACTGAGGTGATCTGAAGCAACTCAATCTGAGCCTTTTGTGCCTCCGTGAATTGCAAAATATTTTCTGGAAAGTTCATGTCCTCGGATAAGCCAAGAACTTTGATCTCGTTGTCCTCGCGCTTCTCCATCTCTGTCTCAGAAATCTCTTCAGCATCCATATCAAGCTCAGCCAATGAATGGCTCAACATACTGCGCCGTTTCATATTCATTACGGAGTTTATCTCCGCCACGTGCGTTGCTAAGAAAGTCTTGGCGCTAAGCTCCATGAATCCCGTGTCCTGGGCCAATCGTACTGCGGACCCTATAAGCATCCAAGCCATGCGATATGACCGCCGCATTGCCCCCAAACCAGCAGGCTCTGAAGTTGCAGTCATTGGGTCTGGTTCTGGCTTATTTTCTGTGGCATCCTCGGCTCTATTCGCGTAATCCGACCAGCGCCAGTGAATTGCACGCGGATTCCATTCGGTGAATAAAAGAAACGCAAAAACAGTGCCTATCGAGCGCGTGCTTGCCTCGGCCCATACAGTCTGGGAAATCAAACGCTGTACATATAGCCATAGGCGATCATGGACTTCGATGTTTTTCGCTATCATTGCGTGGCCTTGGCTTTCAAGAGCATGGTATCGCGACAGAATGGTGAGGATGGCACAGAGCAAAATGGGGTATCCACTCAACGCTCGTGCCAGGTGCAAAAATTTCGGGATATGCGGGTAAAAGGGGTGCATTTTCAGAAAAAACATGTCGATCAAATACTCTGCTTCAGCCGCTGTGAGTATGCCTCTTTCGCCGATATACTCAATCTCAGAGAGCACACTGGTGGTTTCAGGGCGTGCGGAGTAAGTGTTTTCCGCCGGTGGCATAGTAAACCGCTCGTTCTCGCTGGCTCGGGCGATATACGAGGGTACCAGTATTATGAAGGACGCTGGCCGACGCTCGTCGTGGACTGGCGTGCCTGCCCCTGAAGACGAAATGCACGAACGGGAGTCTGTCGTATTGCCCAGGGCAAGACCTTGTAGGCTTTGAAAACTCTGGATGTTTTGAAGATTTTGCGTTTGTAGAACGTGACTCCGATTGTGATGTTGCAAGTTTTGGCCCTCATTATGTATATTCTGAACATCGTGTAAAATGTGTGGCTCGCTCGTGCTCGGCTGTGGCTCCAGCTGATAAAGTGTTGGACCGGCTGCCAATCTCAGATTGGCATTTATGCTGTATGACATCTGCTCGGTGTTATCCCTCCTGAAAGACCCTTCCAATTGGCTATGTTTCTCCCGAGCGTCAATATGATCCCGCTCATCCGCTGTGGCTATCTTACCCGCCGCATTGGCCAAAAAGACGAGCGCGCCCTCCATGGTGGAGAAATGCTTCGGGGCGGTTTGCTCCCGCAGATACGCCTTCACCAGCTCCAAGCCAGGCGATGGTGAGTGCCCATTCAAACCAGCCAGGTCTACGGATGCGGCCCTGTTTTTCGCCAACTTGCGTTTCTTCAGATCAACAAACACACAGTCGCGGCGCTCGCGGGCGCACCGCACACAGCGGTCTCTCGGCGAATCCACATTGCCGAGATCACATTTCACTTTGCGAACGCGGCAGTTGAGACACGCCACATAGGTACGTTTGAACCTCTTATCGTCATCGCCGTGGTCCGAGGGCGGCGCTGGCATGAGTTCAGGCAGAAGATTCTGGGTCACGTGCTGCTTTCGGGACCTGTCTCGCTTACAATGGCCGTTTATCCTTGATGCCGCCTAGCGCGCACGTTTCGCCCGGTACCTTTTTGTTGGCTGCACAACCATGTGGTTTAAAACGTGCAGTGAGTACTGAAGAAAATGATGAAGTTTGCTTTGAGCAAACGATTTTGGCGAACATAACTTTTCCCAGAACTACAGATACAATTTCGATTCCTTGCAGCTGCTTCGGTGTATAGAGTGCCAAAGGCTTTGCTGCATATGATACTGAATAAATGTGTGATATGCACATACTTGCTTTAGTGGATTCGCTCAAAAGTTAAATGTATGGGTAACAATCTACAGCGGGTCTTTTGGAGAAATGTTAAGATACTTCAATTATGAGCGCGTATGTGAGCGTCTATTTTAGAAAAGATTTCACAAACTAGCGAAGTGTTTCACACTATAGATCACGCTCGCAATGGGCACAAATTGCAGCTGCAGAATTGCATCACAATGTCAAGAGTCCTTTCACGATCTCACTTTGAACGAGATTACCAATCAAATCACGACATACTAGCTCCGAAAAGAGGCGGTGTATAAAAGATTGTCCTATTTCAAACTTACAAAAAACTATAATAATCTGCTTTCATTGTTGGATTATTACTTCCTTCCAACATACTACCATGGAGAGCTATCGGCATGCATATGGAGTAATGACTTGACTGTGACAGATTCAAACCCCTGCAAGTTCGTATTCATCAAAATTTACGTCTTCATCTTGTTGTGTCTCTATCGTGGTCGTACTTTTCGATGAATAGAACCAATACTTTTCTTTTCTTGACCTTCTTTTTGAAACATGTATATGGCAAGTCGAAGCGTTTCGTGTAAGTGGGATTCGAAAAGCCTTCATCAAGACGGTGACAGTGTCTCTAAATTGTCGCTTCCGCTTACTTCACGCAGTTCAAAAACATTTCATGGCATACATGCAATGGAAACCCTGATATTTGCAAATGCTTCCCTGCCCCGACGTGTTATCGTTGTCTGGAGTAAACGAAATTTCAGTCGTTTGCTATGATGTGGTAGCTACAATATCCAAGCAACTGGCTTGAATTGGCCAAGCGTTTCACTTCAATTGTCTACAATGCTTAAGTTTCATTGTCGGCTGTTATAACCTCAATTCAACGTTTGCGAATGGAACACTTCATGAACCATCCATTAAGAGACGTGGTAGATAAGAATATCCACATGCCTCTTGATGTTTGCCGAAAATTGCTTTTTTAACCGTCGGACCTAATCAACCACCTACCGACAAGTCTGGCATGAAGCCAGCGGACTTTCGCCACTCTTAGCCAAGACTGCGAATACCCAACGACTCATTTCAACATAATCATATTCCTTTTTTTCGATTTTCGGTAGCTATTTTCAGTCTACTCTGTGCCCGCTCACTCTACTTTTTGTGCAATTGCAACTTCTTGACCTCTTCCTCCAATGCCTTCAACTTTGCTTGCATATCCTCCAAGTCCTGGTTCAAGCGATTTCTCTCGTTGACAATATTGGTTTCCCACTGTCTGAAGCGCTGCTCCTCGGCCTTCACCTGCTCCGTGAAAAACTTCTTCAACGCCTCTTCCTCTTCCTTGAACTTTGGATTGTGCAACCTCCTGGGCTTTCTCATGCCGTTGACGTCGTCGTTGTTTCCAGCACCATTTTCCTTATTCAACGTACCCAACTTCAACGAGCGGAACGTCTCAAAGTGTATTTCGTTAGTTTGCAAGATTAAATCCAACATGTTAGTTCTCAACAAGAGAGAACGCAACTTCTTGAAGTCGCAGTGCCTCTCGTTCTCTACCTCCACCACTCCCCATGGGTACTTTCTACCCCTGACGAAGTTGCCAGGCGAAATCTCTACCTCCTCGTCGGAGCCGATCACGGCAAACGGCATTGCCTCAATTAGCTGTTTCAGATGTTCTGCAGATGCAGGGTCGTCCAAGTCCAATGGTGGGGTGTAAATGTTGATATCTTGCGCCTCAATTACGTCGCGTATACGGGCTTTGAATGCCTCTAACTCAGCAGGCGCCAAAGTATCTGCTTTGGCAATGACCGGGATCAAGTTGACACGTGTCGATAAACGCTTCATGATCTCGATATCTAATGGTTTCAAAGAGTGGCCCGTGGGTCTTATGAAGTATAGACATGCGTGTACACGCAAGTCCTTTTTGTCGGACCTGACTGGCTGTTTTTCCTGCTTGACATACGAGTCGTGCTGGTCGTCGATAAAGTCGATGATTGGTACCCAAGAGTCGGCGTTGTTGACGTTATTGCCGAATCCGGGCGTGTCTATCACATTCAACCGGATCTGAAAATTCTTCTCCTCCAAAAGCGCCCGTACAATCGAGATATCGACGGTTTGGTGCGCGGAAGTGAATCTGTTGTGTCTAGTTTCAGGATCCTCATAATCCTTCAACGCGGTTTGGAAAAGCGTGTTGACAAATGTCGTTTTCCCCAACCCAGACTCTCCCGCGACCATCAACGTGAAGGTGGCTCCACGGTTAGACACGATTTTATATCTCTGGTTGGGCAAATTAGCGATCCCGACCAGCTCTGGCATCTTTGTGAATTAGCAATACTCTTGGGCGATATTACTTTCGATTCCGTGGTAAAACTCGGGTGTTTCTTCTTTTTTTTTCGTTGGCTGTGGCCTCGAGTGTCTATGGAACACTTTTCGTTGAATTACGGTGCTGTATGTGATGTGCAGGACCAGAATTG
This sequence comes from Metschnikowia picachoensis, assembly GCA_030556465.1. NCBI lineage: Eukaryota > Fungi > Ascomycota > Pichiomycetes > Serinales > Metschnikowiaceae > Metschnikowia > Metschnikowia picachoensis. The sequence continues at coordinate 67,931 of JAKTUB010000289.1, forward strand.
GGGCTCGCGATCCACGCGTGTGCACCGCCCACACATCAGGATGCAAGGTTGTTGATTATTTTGCTCAATACATCTGATTAAGCACTGGGACCCAGAATTGCTGATTTGGCTCTCCACAAAATCAAATATGGCTTCCTTTTACTTAAACGACATCGATGTAGCTACTCTTTCTTAGAGGCCCATCAATCCTTATTCTACATTTACCATTCTATCCCAAGACATACTCTTGGATAATGTAGTGCTTCGTCTCCCATTCATTCAAAATGTTTTGGTAGGGTGGCGAAACTCAAATGCCTTTCTGCTTTGATCGGCTTTAAGGCGGTGGTTCATTGCTTGTTTGCTCGTACGCACCCACTATGTCGGGCAAACCATAGAATTCGAGGAACACAACTCCAAAAGACTTTCTAATTTTTCTCCTTTTTTAGACTTGTTCCAAATTCAATTTGATTTCGTGATTTACACACACGATTTTACCGTACCTATCGCTTCTAGATTAGTGACCTAACCCGCTGCATCCTTCGGTTCGTTACGTAAAATTTTGAGGATTTGAATCACGGTCGATGTAGGTCGGCCAGGAAAGGCATGAGCTATACGGTAAGATGTAATAGGCCCGTATCTGATCTTTTTGAAGAGGATGAAGTGTGAATCATGCAAGGCTAAAGGCAAATCAAGAGTTGTGCGCATCATGATCTTCGTTATTTGTTACTTCATAAGTCGATTCGAACAAGTTTGAATAATAGTAGAAAAATTTGTCCAGAAAGTTTTTTTATTGTTCAAAAGCATACTAGAAGAACATGATCAATTCAACTGATAAACGTACAGAATTGAAGGTGAATAGGGGTTCATGTGTACACTTTAAAAGTAAATTACATGGGTGACAGCCCCAAAACTAAACAGTCCACGTTCGAAATGGATTTGCGAAGTGATCACATGATAAGCTCTGGACTAATTGATGTTGACCATCGTAAAAGAGAGACGAGCTTCGATTTCTTCTTTGTGCCTCATTGATGATACGATGGAATATTTGGCGCATGCCCGCTAACATAGGTCGATACACCGTATCTGGCCAGAATATAAAATCATGTCTTTCATCAGAATACTTACAGACTCCTTTTTTTATCACAATTTTGTATTTCATTTATTGGATAGCTAATCCTTTTCAATCTCACACGCAAGTTTCGGGTACAAGTAAAACAGGGGGGAGACTCAAGATTGTGGTTACAGTAGACAAGTAGAAGTGAACAAAGACAAAGAGTCGGGCTTGAGGAAGTTCTTCAATGGATTATGACAGATTAAAGATACATCATTATTCCAAAGCTATCTAATCCTCCTCAGGCTTCGACTCGCTGGTTTGTTGCTCTTGCTCCTCCTGCTGTGGTGGGGCCTCGGACAAGTCAGTCCACAAAGTCAAGTTATCCCTCAACAATTGCATGATCAATGTGGAGTCCTTGTAGGAGTCCTCAGACAAGGTCTCCAAGTCAGCGACAGCATCGTCGAAAGCCTGTTTGGCCAAATGACAGGCTCTGTCTGGGGAGTTCAAGATCTCGTAGTAGAAAACAGAGAAGTTCAACGCCAAGCCCAATCTGATTGGGTGAGTTGGTGGCAATTCAGTCACGGCCACATCAGAAGCGGCCTTGTAAGCCTCCAACGACAAGTCAGCGGCATCCTTTCTCTTCTCGGAGGTAGCAAACTCGGCCAAGTAACGGTGGTAGTCACCCTTCATCTTATAGTAAAAGACCTTGGACTCGCCGGTCTGAGCGGAAGTAATCAAGTGGTCGGTCAAGACGGACAAAATGTCCTCACAGATTTTGGTCAATTCGGCCTCAATTTTGGAGCGGTAGTCTCTAATCAAAGCAACTTGCTGCTCATTACCCTTGACCTCCTCTTTCTGTTCAATAGAAGAGACAATTCTCCAAGAAGCGCGACGGGCACCGATGACGTTCTTGTAGGCAACGGACAACAAATTACGCTCTTCGACAGACAATTCCTGTCCAGAGGAGGCAACAGCTTTCATGTTCTCGACCATTTCCTCGTAACGCTCGGCCTGTTCGGCCAATTTAGCGAGGTAAACGGAGTCTTCACGGGAGGCGGACATTACTGATGATTGTTAGTACTTTGGGTGCGTGTGAATGCAAGTTGGGTTTGAATAAGTGATCAATTGTTTGGGTTCAGTCAAAGCAAAAGGTGTCGGCTAGGCAAAAAAAAACTCGACAGTCAACAGAGCAGGTCGTGTCCAACTTCCGCGAGTGTCGAGGTGTACGGGTGTCGCATAATGTCAGTGGGCTTTGCAAACACAATGCGGACTCACCCGCAAACTGGCGTACAAACGAAAGGGGCCCTCTAAATCCGCCGACAGCAATTTAAGTTACCCGAGATCAACACAGGCTTCAGTATCTTTTTCAGGTAATCTTAATGCCAAAAACCTGCGAGTCATACGAACTGAATTGTATTGTTCTGGGAAGGTGGCAAAATCCGGTGGGTGCGCGTATTTCGATTGCTCGGGAAAATGACGGCACAGTGGGGCCGAGAGCGCGAGGACAAAACGACGATCAAAACACCTGATCTTGACAGATCATTCTTTGATCACAAAAAGAATAATTCAAACATTTATTTAGCGCTCCTTCTAAACTGATCGGTTTTAATCATGGCCTTTTAGACTCGCGTAATACATTCTCCGCAATTTTGGATTGAAATCGGTGTAGTGGATCCATAAAGCACTAAGAGTTGCCGACAACACAACTGGACGCCAATTTTCTAAGTGGTCACTCGCCAGATCTAATCCACTGATGACTTCTTGATTGGTCTACCCAAACTTCGAGATGCCAAATACGTACTTGGTGGTTAAGTAAGGTGTAAAGGTTCGTTGAAAGATACCAAGACGTAAGAAAGGAAGAGTTTGTCAGAAATCAAAAGGAGGCATTTGGTTGAAGGGGGCTCGCCGGCGGGTATCTGCAGGTGCGGCCCGCCTAGTTTGAAGCCAAGTCTGGTGCGACATTTGTGTGAAATGCGACATTTAAATTCAATCGTGCGCGAAACCAGCGAAGGACAAGGCGTTTTACGCGTGTGAAAAGTGGGGCCCCGGGATTTCACACAGCCGTAGCACCGTCACAAGAAATAGATTAGACGGGTCGCAGAAAAAGATACATTAAAATAGCTAATGGAAGTAGCACTTACAGGTTGATGATAATATCTGTTCATTTCTCTACCAAATATCCTGATGATGAAGCGGAATCTTGTCTCGCTTGTGAAGCGACTTGTCAACTGCACTTCCCCTCTTTTCAAAAGCATGCATATCACGTGATATAAGGCTTACTGCCGGGCGCAAAATAAGATTGGATAAAAGTTTATAATAACGAAGAGTAGCAGACTTTTCCACCAGACTATGATTTATTATATCGATTTCAGATCACCTGAGGCCTCATGGCGGGTTGTGCGCTTCGTGCCCCTTGCGTACGGCTTACTCGCCTAAATCAAGACAGGGGTGACTTCGTATGTTCGACTCACACATTTATGAAGAAGCTGCGCCATGAGGCGCGTTGGCGTGTGGCATAAACGTGACGTCACCCTATATGTGGAAAAATTTTTAGTCCACGCTCAATTATCTTTTCTTTTTCTTGCTGGCTTTCCTTTCGGCCCGTTCACGCTCGGCAAGGCTCGCGCCGAGCAACCCCACCTTATTGGTGAACGGTTTGGTGGTCGGTTCAGATGTCAATTCCGTGGTGCCCCAGGACCTGATTTTAGAAATATGCGTTAAGGTTCAGGCAATACATCGATTGAGTCTTAGTTTCTCCAATTCATTCAGGGTGCCCTTCACAGTTTGTAGCAGTCGGTGTGTTTGGCAATAGCGTCATGCACTCAACTTGTTACAGCGCCCTGAAAGACAAGAAAAAAAAAACAGAAGTAAAAGAAAATAGAAAATGAACCTTTGTCATAGTGGTCGTTGTTTGGACAACACCGTACTATATGCTAAGACAAGTTCCCGTACTAACACCAAGAATTTATACAAGTCTGTAATTCTCAAATTTTGATTGGACATTATCTAATATGGTACATTTTCTGCCTCTAATCGAGCTGCATGGTCTCCTCCAAGTGCAAAATCGTGGTGTTCAACTTGAGAGGCTGCACTTCCTTCACTGCGTAATCGACATTGTTCAAAGAGTTGATCAAGCTCAGAACATCGTCCGCGACTTGGTATTGCGAGTGCACCCAAGACGGTCTTGCGGTGTTTTCGCCGCCGGTCAACCTCACAACATCTTTAGTGACGTCGTTTAACAAAATAGTGGTGGCCTCTCTGGCAACAGCAGTGGCCGCAGTGCCGAATTTCAAAAGCGTTTTCAACTTCAATGCGCTGATGCCCAACGCTGGGAGTGGCACCTCTTTACCTGGCAAAGTCAACTTATTGCTTTCAATGCCGTGTCTTCCAGTAGGGTTCAGTGTAGTCAAGATCTTCGAAAATGGCACGTGCTTGACAATCTGCACGGGCTTAGGCCGAGCCAAGTATCTGTTGGCCAACTCGTTCAAGCCAAGCTTGCGCCTGACAATCTCCTTTTTTATGGCACTGAGCTGTCCGACAATATCGCTCTGTTCGTAGTCGACTGGGAATGAGTCACACGTGTGCGACAACTTGAATGGAAACACGGAGAAGTCCTTATCAACGAGAGCAAGCAATTCACGGGCGCTGGTTAACTTCAAGTGGTGGGTCACGGCGAAGTCACGCACATAAATTGTGGGCTTCTGCTCCACGTCTTGTAAGGTTATAAGGCCCTTCTCCAGGAACTCTGCCATGCCACAGAGTCTCAAATCCACATTGTAAGCTTCACCGGCCTCAACGACAAAGTCGTCGGTAGGGATCGCGCTCGACACGTTTGTGGATGCGGCAGACTTCTTGTCGTGAACAATCAAGTCAGTTCCAGCGGCTTTTTTCAAAAGTTCTTCCTCCTGGTCAGACTCGTCCCATACGACACCTTTGAAGTCTCTTTCGGCCACCACACCCTCAGCCTGACCAGCCAAGAAACGCCTGATACGTCTCACTTTGGATCCTGGCACGACCACGCATCCAAACGAAGCGGCAATTCTGTCAACCACTTGTCTGATGAGCGCACCAGAAATGACACCACCGGAGTGTTGCAACTCCGGGATCCACGCGATTTTCTCCGGGTACAACGCAAGCCCCAAAAGTGCCACCACGGTTTTTGTGGCGATATTGCACGCCACGATCGCATCGGCCTTGCTCCCAAGAAGTGGACCTGCGGGCTTCAATTCATTGTCAATCAAAACCCCAGGTGGGTAAACCACAAGTGTGTGCGATACAAGCGCGGTGTAACCATCAATTTGCGCGCCAAGGCTCACGGTCACAATATCACCGGCTTGGAATATAAGATGTTCAGCCAGCTGGCCCATTTCAGGCGCCACGTTGGCCACGTATTCGTTCACCTCGATCGTAACAGGGTGAGAGATACCCTTTTCCCTAACCTTTTCCGTGTTATTGTAGCAATTACCGAGTAAATTCGCCATCATTGAGTCGCCTAGTATACAGAGCTCCTCGCATGAGTACGGCCTTTCGGTCTTTTGCAAGTGGTATGAGTCGTTGATGAGCTGTATCACATATTTGAGAGTAGTTTGTGCAATGCTGCCTGCGGTTCTGTACTTATTGACAACCAGCTGGTCGAGCTTGTTTCTTTCTTTGAGCAAGATCTCCGCGTCGTCCTGATGGACCGCCAACTTAGCCACCTGCATTGTTTTTGAAAATGTGTATAAGTGTTTATGGCGTGTGGAAATTTAGTTTTTCGGCTGGAGAAGAGCATCGTGAGATGGGGCCTCTATATGCACAACGCGATGTATTTTTTCAAGAGGACCGGCACTTGCGATGGGCCGCACTGACCACGATAAAACTGCACAACGATGGGTGGAGATTTTATCTAGAAGAACTTGGAAAATAAAAAAATAAAAAAAAACACAAAAATGTGGCCTTCAAAAGGGTTGACTGAGCTCATGTGAGAAAAAATATAAAAAACGACAACTGCAGGACTCGAACCTGCGCGGGCAAAGCCCAAAAGATTTCTAATCTTTCTCCTTAACCGCTCGGACAAGTTGCCATAACGATATCAGAAAAATATTCCAGTATGGTCAGGTTCACTCTATGACTGACCTGCTTGGAATAGGTGCGCGTGTACAGCGGCTAGAATAAGGAGGAAGACCTAAGGCTTGAGAAAGCCGGGGGGCTTCATTACTCAGTCTTCTAACCAGACGTATGCAGGTTTTTTGTCTATAGATATATAGATTTTTGACCGTTTAACCGCGGTTTCCTGTTAGTACGATTTGATTCTTTAAAAAAAAAAAAATATTCTGTTAGTACGAATTTTTTTTTGAAAAACATTGCCTAAAGGTATATGTGCTCATGCAGGATTAAGCTAAGAGAAGATATTTTTTTTATATTCTAGTCCTGGAGATTTGAAGGAGACTTACTAAGAAACGAAGCAAGAAGTGTCAGGGTCCCTATATAGTGCGAAGCACTATAATCGGTCTTCTCTGGTTCCACCTTGCTCAAACTCGATACCACGCGTGCAGTCGCACGCTGGTGATTTACGTATCGAGTGTTGCTGGCTTAACTAGTAAAGTCTCTTACAAACACTCCGCTTCTTTGCCAAGCCTTCTCAAGCTCTACCGAGCCTTTTCAAGCTAAAATTATAAATAGTCGCCCCTTCGCCTGCAGTGAAAGGGCTCTTCAGTCAGCTATAATACACATAACAATCATGCATTCACGGTAACCATTAATTCATCGAACCTGACAAGAAGCAAGCTTTTCTATATGGAAGCCAGCGTTAGAAGCTTCGCGAAAAGCTCATCTAGAGCCAACACAAGTTACTCTTACTAAATCTATCAGGCTAATTATCATTGAGTCAGACGCCAATCCCGATCTCCCATACCAACTTGGTACTGAAGTACCTAAATGTAATTGCCAGGTTTCCAGAGGAGATTTCAAGCCAACATTCTGACACATTCTGACGATACAGATTGTTTTTTTAAAAACAAGTTCGTATTAACAGGAAACTCTTTTTTTTTTTAGAGAAACAAATCGTATTAACAGGAAACCGCGGTTAAACGGTCAAAAATCTATATATCTATAGACAAAAAACCTGCATACGTCTGGTTAGAAGACTGAGTAATGAAGCCCCCCGGCTTTCCCAAGCCTTAGGTCTTCCTCCTTATTCTAGCCGCTGTATAGGTAGTGTCAACTTGTCCGTATTTTACTTCGTTCCAACGCCTTTTTCAATTGTCTATTCAGAAGAGGCTGGAGGGCAGTGCCTCCTGTTGCCTCCCGGCGTCTGGATAAATAGACCTGGCGGACGGTGTCGACGTACCAATTAAGGTTGCGTAAATTTTCGTAGGTATTGTTCAATGGTGCCAACATCGAGTTCAAATTCATTGGTGCTTGTATGCTCAATTTATCCCAAAGGACTTTGGAACACCTACACTCGGTGTATAAGTGATAAAGAAACTGTCTCGAATCGACCGGGCTCAAACAAAGATGACACCGAAATCCCCTCAGCGGGGTTTTAGTGTCATGCATGGGGACATGTGAGCCAAAGTTGAAATGGTGTAAGGCTTTAAAGTCTTTATGTTTCTTCCATTCAAAACAAGGGGGAATAAAGGGTGAATCTGCAAGGGATAGTCTGGGGATCTCGGTAAGCGGTTACCAG
>JAKTUB010000290.1:0-75553 GCA_030556465.1 Metschnikowia picachoensis
CATACAGTATTTTCAGAAAACAACGGAAAAAAAATCGCTAGCTTGGTCCATGCCAAATTCTTTTTGTTCCCGCAATGGTAAAATGTCCGCGCAGCGATAAGAACGTCTACATAACCTAAATTGTTTTTGAAATGCAAAATGTCTTTACGAGATAGTTTTACCTAATTTGCAGTTTGTTGTGACTATAAATAGTGGAATACCCTTTGCACGAGAACTATGTCGCATTAATTGATCAATTATCATTGAGTGGCAATAATCGCTAATTGCATTATTTGACTACAACACTTCTGCATTGCCTTTACGAAGGCACATGTCTTTCTTCATCCGAATGATCTTCAAATAGAAATATTACATTCGAAAAGACCATAGCCCACAGACCGAGGAAAAGAGCCTGTCTTCATCACAAAGTCCAGAGCGACAAGTCACTCATTTTCCGTTGAGTGTTAAACGTGTCAGTCTTAACGCCAATGCCCATCACTTAAAAAGTGGGTTTATCGGATTGTCGACGAAATGTCCCGAAGCAGAAGCAACATTGAAGTCTAGACTTCCATTAGTTATGTCTCTTATACAGCGAGCGTAATTTAAGACTGTGATTCGAATTGCGTCAATTAACTTGTTTTGTTCCTCGGGCGAGTGGATTACAAAAGCCCATGGCCTGTTCAGCACTTACGTATTGTGGCATTTTGTCGACATTTCGATAGACATTTTCGCCCGTGGGACTAAGTGTTGTAGCCAAATGGCGCAATTAGCGATATTTGCCACTTAACGATAGTTGATAGATTGATGCGACGTAAAATCTCGTGCAAAGGGTATTCCACTATGTATAGTCACACCAAACCGTAAGATAGGTATATATACCCCGTGGAGACATTTTGCATCTTAACAACAATTTAGGTTATGTAGACGTTCTTATCGCTGCGCGGACATTTACCATTGCGGGATCAAAAAGAATTCGGCATGGACCAAGCTAGCGATTTTTTTTCCGTTGTTTCCTGAAAATACTGTATTTGAATACAGCACCTAAAAAGCCAGACTGACGACTGAAGACATCGGCTTATATGAGATCGACGCAAATTCAAAATACGATGCAACCAGTGACCATTATAAATTTGCTTCACATAAACAGAAATAGGTCGTGTCAGCGTTTGATATTTACGCAGCCACGCCGCCAGGCATGGTAGCGAAGCTGGCTAAGGTTTTATATATATGCATATATAGTTTTTTGGAGAGCTAGGTAAGCAACTCTGGCACCCAGTCCTTAATCAGATGTATCAAGCAAAAAAAAAAAAAACGCATACGCACCAAAAATCCGTAAAAACGCCGGTTTGGACAAAACTGCTTCTGGCTAAATAATAAGAGAAACCTACTCAGACAAATCACAACCTATATCCAGAGAAGCTGGGACAGCGAGCGAGTTTCGTACTCAGTAAAAAGTTTGGAAATATTGTTCGCGCCAAGCCTCAGCCCTCGTCTCTACCGTTTAAATGCGCCCCTCAAATCAGTATTTAAAGTGATGAAGAAACGCTGATTATTGAAGATTGTTGTCTATTCTAAGCCGTACACATCTTCGGAATTAGAATAACCCATTAAAGTATCATGCAGTTACTTGCACTCCGTCTTGGTTGAGCCTGGTGTCTAGATCTGCGAGAGCCTACCATCCATCCATCCATGCACACCTGTTTGCGGAAGTTTCGGCGAAATTCGGTTTGCCGCGTCCCGCTAACATTGACGCATCGCTGAATGGTGCGCTTTTATTGGCTGCTACACGATGGTGTTTCGCCGAACTGACCCGTCGCAGGAATCCCCTTACCGAGCGGTATAAAAAAAAATGCATGCCCCGCCACACATGGAAATTCCTTGTTTTTCTACCAAATATCCGCGCTGATATTTATACCCACTTTTGCATCATCATTCCCTATTTCATCTTCATACTGCCTCAGACTTAAAAGCTGCATTGAACAGACATTCTAACAGCCAATTCATCAATCCAGTGACTTTATTCACATCTTCACAGCAGCTATTACGTTACCCATAAATTTGCCTCGTAATGTCTGAATCGCCTTGTACATCGCGCGACAAACTCACGCAACAGAAAGATGCACAAACGTCACTGATAACACAGGCGGATTCCGTGGCGTCGACCACGAGGAACACTGTCTACCTGCGCAACATTGCGCCCAATAGGTTCGTGATTCTCCTTACGCTAGCGTCCTCGATTTCAGGTTTCATGTTTGGTTACGATACCGGCTACATATCCTCTGCGTTGGTTCAGGTCGGTACGGACTTGCTGAACAAGTTGCTCACTAGCGGCGAAAAAGAATTTATTACGTCAGCAACGTCGCTCGGCGCGATCTTCGGCGCGATATTGGGAGGCGTGCTTGCCAATTTGATTGGCCGCAAGAAGGTGCTTATGGGCTCGAATATTTTCTTTATTGTTGGCACGATAATCCAGCTTGTGGCAAAATCTGTCTGGACAATGATTGCCGGTCGCTTTGTGCTTGGGTTCGGTGTCGGCTCCGCATCATTGATCGCGCCTTTGATGCTAAGTGAATTGGCCCCTTCCAAGTACAGAGGCAGACTTATCGTCACCAACTGTATCTTTATCACGGGCGGTCAATTGGTCGCATACTTTATCAATTGGGGGCTCACACGTGTTGCCCACGGCTGGCGCATATCCGTTGGTCTTTGCATGGTGCCTGCTGTGTTACAACTGGTACTTTTTTTCTTTCTTCCTGATACGCCCCGGTTCTATGTGATCAAGGGTGACTATGCGCGCGCGAAGGCCGTTTATTTGAGAACAGAGCTGAAAGCGACGGAAGACATGGCAGATGCTGTTGTGCTGGATATGATTTCTTCCAATTCGACAGTACCGGGCGGGCCGCTTGGCCAGATTTGGAAATCTATCAAGTTGATTCATTCTAATAAGGCTAATTTCCGCGCACTCATCTTGGCATGTGGATTACAGGGCATACAGCAATTCACGGGCTTCAACTCCTTAATATACTTCAGCACGACAATTTTTGAAACGATTGGCTTCAAGAATCCCACGGCTGTCTCGATCATCATTGCTGCGACCAACTTTGTCTTCACGCTCATAGCCTTATGCATAATTGACATTGTGGGTCGTCGCCGCATTTTGCTCTTTGCAATCCCGGGAATGTGTGTGTCGTTGATCTTGTGTGCAATTGCGTTCCATTTTTTGGGCATCACATTCGATTCAAACGCGGAGGTCATTGTAAAATCTTCCAGCATCACCGGCTGGGGTATAGTCATCATCATCGGTATGGTGCTCTTCGTTGCATCATACGCTATTGGCATTGGAAATTCTGCGTGGACCGGAGTTGAATTTTTTTCCGATGTAAACGTGAGATCTGTCGGATGTATGTACGCAGCGGCAACAAACTGGGCTGGTTCCTTAGTTATTGCCTCCACGTTCTTGACCATGTTGGAAAACATCACGCCTCCTGGTACATTCGCTTTCTTTGCATGCTTGTGTTTTATTTCGTTTCTTTTCATCTTCTTTCTCTTGCCTGATGTGGCAGGCATGGAGTTGGAACAAACCACAGATATTTTGGAAGGTGGCTTCAATGTTAAAAGAGCTGGCAAAATGTCGAGGGAAGCCAGGCGCCTTGCCAGAATTATTCGTCTGGATGTGCCTGTTTAGGTCTTACGAAAAATTATCAGATAGCAACAAATAATTAGCCCTCGGATATTCTGTGTGTAAACGTGGCGGATGTATTTTGACATGTTGAAGTGAACTCTCACAACGCATGATACGGACTGTGAGCCATCAAAGAGTAATCAAAAAAAGAATAAAAGAATAAAATGTTATTCAGAATAGCCAAAGTGAGTCAAAATCACCAACTGTATTGATGTATTCCTCGTAATAATTGGTCTTCATAACCGATATGCTTCGCGCGCATCTCTTACCAGCACAATACACGAACGATTATCTTTGCACGAAATCACATCACATAGCGTATATATGACGTCCCCTAACATCGACAGTGATACCGAGAGGACGGTAAAAATTCAGCCCATCGATAGGTTTGAGTCGATGGCGCGCTTGGATCAATTTGAGTTGATCAAAAAGATCGGGCAAGGCACATTTGGCGTGGTGCAGAAGGCACGTGATAAAAAACTGGGTCATCTCGTGGCACTAAAACAACTTATCAACCATTCGGCCAAGGAGGGGTTCCCAATCACGGCAATGCGGGAAATCACGATTTTAAAGCGACTCAACCACAAAAACGTGTTGAAGATCGAAGGTATGGTCCATGAAGAGCCGAAAACGGCCACGCCGCAGGACATAATAACTCAAAGAGGCATATTCTACACGGTTTCGCCGTATATGAGCTCGGATTTGGTTGGTCTACTTGAAAACCCGGCCACAGAATTAGACGTGCCAACGATTAAGTGTATTCTTCAACAGTTACTCGAGGGCATCAATTACATACATCAGCAGCACTACTTGCATCGCGATATTAAAGCAGCGAATATTCTTCTAGACCCAAATGGTGTGGTGAAAATTGCTGATTTTGGCTTGGCTAGAGTTTATCATGGCCAGTTACCCTTGCGAGGGAAAGGGCCTGGGGGCGGCGAGCGCAATTATACGGCATTGGTGGTTACACGATGGTACCGGCCGCCCGAGCTTCTTTTGGGCGAGCGCAAATATACCACCGCTGTCGATATGTGGGGCGTTGGGTGTGTCTTTGGCGAATTGTTCACGAAAAAACCAATTTTAGTCGGCTCTTCCGACTCAAAACAGGCCCAGATTATTTTTGACCTTGTGGGCCCGCCCAACAGAGAAAATTGGCCAGCAGCCTCACTTCTCCCAAACAAGCCTGACTTGAACATTGGCCTCACGTGCAAACGGACGTTGGAAACGCGCTTCCAGCCGCTTTTGGGCGATGTAGGCACGGATTTGCTCAGCAAATTGCTCACATTAGATCCGAAACAGCGGTACAACGCACTAGACGCTTTAAACCATGCATATTTCACCACAGACCCCAAACCTATTCTACCGGAGCAGATTCGCCCTTTTGAGGAGAGTCATGAAATTGATAAGGAACGATTCAAGCGGCTCAGAACGTCGACTTGGTCGACGGATCACGTGCCAAAACGGCCAAGGGCGGAACAGGACAGGAACGATCGATCGGTGGCGCTGATTCGCGACGGAAACGGGATGAAGCCGCCAACAGGGCCTCTGGCAATGAAACCGGACTATTTTTGACCTGAGCTTTGAATGGCCTTGAGATGGTTTACCGCAATTTTTGCGCAGATAACGAGAATCTCAAGTCGCGTCTTTATCATCGATCAAAGAATGTTACATGAGTGAAATGAAAACCTATGTGGGTTTATGATATCTTAGGAAACGAGAGCCACACCGAAGAATTAGTTCGTTTCAGGCCAATCGATGGCTCTTTTCTTGAAAACGAGGTTTGCGCATATTGAATTGTCCCTTCATGCCGAAATGGCATTTTTGTGTTTCTTTTCATTCTTTTGAGGCAACTCGTCACAAAATCAGAAGTCTGATTTTTTGAGATGGCTCAGTACTACCTTAGTAGAAAAACAATGGGTGACAACGGAGCTTGTGTTTCTCAATTCATTTCATATCATCAACGACATGTTCCCCTCTCAATTTCAACCTAGCTTTAGAATTGGGCAGCCTTTACAAGAAACTAAAAAAATTGTTGCAGCAGTGGGTGAGCGTTGAAGTGTCAGCTAGCTTGTTTATTGGTTCTATTGAAACAGAGCAGGCTTGCATGAATTACACGAAGTCAATCATGATAATTCGAACTTGATTTGTAAAATAAGGCAGATATTGAAACAACGCTAGCGTGAGATTTCAGTTCATGTGTCCGGTTGAGCAGGCGAACCGTATTTGAAGAACCCAGCGTTAAGCCTTTTGACATTAACGATAATATTTGCGACGCTTTTGAAATAAGCGCAGTTTCGGGGGATATAATAGATCGCTATCATGCGTGGCTACACAATACGGGTGGTTGGCCTGACTAATCCAAAATTGGGTTAGTGCAGTTGCGGTGCTAAACCTGCAAGTGAGTTGTTTGTTGACTAAATCTGATGGGGGCAATGTTATGAATGCGAAAAGTACATTTTTTGGTAGTGAACTTCGTTTAGCACACTATCAACTGAACTCCTCTTGTTCCGTGCAGCACTGCAAAGCAATATTTTTAAAAATAAGTTTCACGCGTTGGTTGTCCGAAATCTCTACGTTGCTCCGGAAAACTTGACAGATCGAGAGGCGACAACAGATTGATGTTTTAGATAAGGGCGCACGCCCGCGCGGACGGAGCATTGTAAAGCGAAACGCATACACATGCAGCCCGGAATTGCCGCTTTAAGAGTTCCGGGGGTCTGCGTTTCTTTTCCGGTCAAAGCCCGATATTCTTCGGCCTATATAGACTTGGACTGATCTGACTCAATATGCATAATTTGCCACACTTTATCCAATAGAAACAAGGAAATTGTCATATTTTGATGAATACTTTTCAGTGCAAGTGTTTTTCATAGTGCTACGAGAGACGATTGAGCTGGCTATCATTGTATCAGTCCTCTTGGCGTTCGCTAATAAGAGCTTGGGACCGGCCACACACGAGCATAAAATTAACACTACAAAGATCAACTGCGAGCAACTCGAGGAGCAAAATGCTACCAGAACAATCGAATTTAACAAGCTCAAGTTCCAGATTTGGGTAGGCGGAACACGTGGCTTTTTCGCGTGTATTGTTGTGGGAGCAGTGATTCTCATAGTGTTCTATGTGGTCGGAAATGATCTATGGTCCAAAACGGAGCATTATTGGGAAGGAGGATTCTCGGTATTGGCCAGAGTAATCATCTCCATAATGGGTGTGAAAATCTTACGTGTGAAAAGATTGCAGGAAAAGTGGAAGAAGAAATTGGGCCATATAATGAAAGCGTATAATTTGAAGAACGCGACTGCGAAAGCTGCGTGGACAGAGCGCAACGCTATGTTCATTCTCCCCCTTGTCACAACTTTGAGGGAGGGCTTGGAAGCAATTGTGTTTGTGGGTGGGTTGGTATAAATGAGAACACTTCTGTGTGGTCAATAGTAATTGCAGGAATTGGGGCCATGGCTATCGAATCTGCCGTTGGTATTGCGCTTCATCGTTCTGGAAATACACTTTCGTTACAAGTTTTCTTCATCGTGTCAACGTGCTTCTTATATCTTCGCGGCAGGCCTTTTTTTCAAAAGGCTGGAAAGGAGAATTGCAAATATTCATTGACATGTGCGGGGGAATGGTTGTTAGCGAGACGGGCCACGGACCCGGGTCATATGACATACGCACTAGTGTATGGCACGTTTATTGCTGTAACGGAGAGATGACACAAGACGAGGTTCTTTGGATGCCATTTACTGCTGTTTTCGGTTGGACAAACAGTGCCGCTTATGGCAGTGGTTTTGGATACACCCTATACTAGTTTGCAGTTGTGCTGAGATTTAATTTTCTTCGTTACGAAGAGCGGTATGGTCGAATCACATTTGTTCCAATATCATGGCAAAAGCGGAGATTCCAAAAGCGTCAATATTTGGCAATGCTCCCAGACGCATCAACAGAGCCCAGAGAAAGCGTCGAGTCAATCAACTCTTTGACTCCATTATGTCAGTCGTCTCAATGCTAAACTTTGGTGACTTTTTCTTTTCATCGTGTAACATCGTTAATTATCTATGAACTGTTATTGATACATGCGGATCTTCAACAGCCTTACTCAAACATCTCGTCGACGGAGCTTCCCAAATATACTTTAAGAGTTTTTCTCGTCGCTGGCAATACCCGGGTTTTCACCATGGGATCGTGGTCTTTGGTACGTAAACGTTCATAAGCTTGAAATCTGTGGCAACCACCGAAAGCGAAGTAGTAACTTTTGCCTTGTTCTTTGACCAAAAACACGTCTATAGGCGGCAATTCACCCGCAGCCATATTCTCAACCTTGCATGTAGCAGATTCCATCGGTGTTCCGTTTAAAGTGGATAACATGGCATCGATTTTTTGGTGGTCTAGCACAGGAGGAATAGGTCTGCGTATATGGCTTAACGGAATATTCTCCTCCTTTAGTCTGGATGATTGAAGTGACATATCTTTTATATCTCGTATATTTTTTTTAGTCTTTCTTTGTTCGAAGCTGACGAATACGTTATATTATATACTGATCGCCTACAATGAAAATTGCTACCGGCTTGTGCGAATTTCTAATCTAAGGTTCGGCCAGATCGAGTCGGCGAAAACTTGTGTGCACACCGAACCCTGGATTAGTGAGCGGCCTCCGTTGGATTATATGCAGCACCGTGTTTAGTGCGCTAGCGCTAGCACACAGGTAAGTACAATTGATGGAGCACACAGGTATTGTGGTGGTTCAACCCGATGTAACTTGGGTCTACTTCCGCATGTCTGTTTTATATAGCCCATCTGACGCTGAAAGAAAGAAAAGAGGGTCTCTGCTTTCGCTGCGATGAAATTGTATTCTCACAGTGGTCGCACTCTCATCGGTGTACCTCAACCATCTGCATTACATCCCGTACCTCCTTTAAAAATGAACAGCCACTAACACCCAGATAGGAGCCAAAAGGTCGATCTTTTATAGTGTTTTATGTTATTCAAGCCTCTCTCGTCTGCGGAATTATTGGATCAGACGCATCGTCAGATGAGAAGTTCAGTTAAGCAGGAAATTTCTAGTTTTCAGTCTCAATAATTCTCTCCAATCTCTCAGGATAAATTCTGTTAAGATATCATGCATTAAACTAACCAAAGTTGCTAAGTCTGAAAGTAGGCCGAGACCACACCTGATATCTTTTACTTACATGCATTGAGCCCTGACACAAAGATTATCTAGATAATCAGTGCCAAGCACACGCCTGCAGATCGCATTTCACTTCCGAGGGCGCATTCCGGCCTGTACACACCGAAGCCGAATCTCGGCGAGCTGCAGGCAGATTCGTGCACGGTTTCTTGCCAACTTTTCATACCTACTGCAGATTCATATTTTACACAAGCAAACCCCTCAAAAGTCCATATCTGAATCGATCCATTTCAGAGAAAGGCTACATATTTTGCATGCCAACTTTTTTTTTTCCCAGGATCATTCAAGAAACATCCATCCAAGTTTTGCGCACTTAACCCATAAAAGGAAGCAGTCACTATTCTATTGGCAGACGACGAGGTTACAGAAGAAATCTTCATTCTCAACCAAGCATAAGTCTTGCTAACACCAATCTGGAAACATCGCAAATTTGCCTTTCAAAGGGTACACAAAACATGGATATGCTCTATACTACTGTATAAAATGGCTTATCTTTTCCATCAAATGTTGATGACCTCACTACTATGTCTTCCAGTTCTAGTTCTCACTGTGAGCCCACTATGGCTCAAATCACGCAAATTAGCCAAACCACAGCTTTACGCATTGATAATTGCCACTCTCTACGTCATGCTCCTGTTGGCACCCGATCGGGCCAGGGTGAGTGCACCATTCAGCAAGTTTCCGCAACTGAAGATCGCTTTCTTCTCGTGCAGCATGGTTATACCCCAAGTTCAGTTCTGCCCGGGGTCTCGACCTCGTTTCAGGGACTACTCTTGTGTTTGCCAGAATGAAAACGCGCTAGCCACATTCGCATACTGCTACCAAGAAGCCTTCCCTCAAGAAATTGGCTCGCTCGTTGACATGTGCAACCGGAGCTTTAACACTTCTTTAGATCGAGATAGTATCGGGCTTGCACTTGAAAAATATCATAATTCTGCAAGAAATTTACTGAATGACATACCCCAACTTCGAGGGGAAGTTGTTGATTTCCCAGTGAAACTCTCCGACAAAAGGATTGTGCAATATAGAGATTCTTATGACCAATTTCTTGGGAATTACAATCGCTCAATGGACTATGGCTGGTACATGGTCATCTTCTGGCTGGGGGTCTTTCTCTTGGCCACTTTGGGAAACTGGAGCAAGGTACTTATACCAGGATTAGTGAGGCAGTTCACTGGCCCGAGGCTGCGTTGGATCAGATCGAAGATCACACTTCCGGCATTGTCTGGGAAAGAGCGAACGTGTGAGAAGAGATGTATGAAATTATTAGACTATTTGCCACCAACACGTGCGGAAACGTTGATTTTAGGGTCATTCACACTCTTGGTGATACACCTCTCTTTCTACAAAATTCATTTTGTTCCTGATGACCCCATTTTCGGCACAAAGCTTGCCGCGTATATGAGATACTTCGCAGTGCGAACGGGAATCTTGTCAAGTGCTTTGCTTCCGCTTTCTGTATTGTTTGCAGGGAGAAATAATCTTCTTCAATGGATCACGAAATGGGAATACTCGACATTTGTTATGTTTCACCGCTGGATCTCCCGAGTTATGGTGTTACTATTGATTGTTCACACTGCCGGATATAGCCGTCATCTCCTTCTACCATTGAGAGATATCAAAGCTTACGTCTTGTTCGGGGCGATTGCCTTTTCCGCTGGATTGGCAATTATGATACAAGGATTGCTTGTTATAAGAAGGAGATGGTATGAGGCGTTCATCGCCATTCACATTGTCTTGGCTGCGGCTTTTATGGCTGGTGCATGGCTCCATGTGCAAGACCTACACTTCTTGTGGTACTTCTACGTGTCTGTGTGTCTCTGGGTTTATGACAGACTCTTACGAATTCAGCGACTCTGTGTTTTTGGATTCCCCACAGCGGAGGTCAAATTGTACGAAGATGACACATTGAAGTTTAGAGTCCCCACTCCTTCTGGGTTCGACGCAGAATGTGGCGGACATTGCTTTGTTCATTTTCTTCAGTGGTCGTGTTTTTGGCAGTCGCATCCATTCACTTACACTGTTTTAAACGAGGAGATTATATTTTACGTGAAGGTGAAAAATGGAGTCACAGCACGACTCAAGAAATTCTTGGAGAATCATCCAAATAAGGATGCACACATAAGAATTGCCGTGGAGGGCTCGTACGGCGAGGCTACTTCGTCAACTAGGTACGATTCATGCGTATTCCTCGCCGGTGGAAATGGTATCCCTGGGATTTATGCAGAAGCCGTGAATGTTGCGAGGCAAACTCGCGGGGAGAGAAAAGTCAAGCTTATATGGGTAGTAAGAGAGTACACATCTGTGCTTTGGTTTTTCGAAGAGTTGCAATTACTTCAGTCACTGAGAATCAGTACCGAAATCTATGTGACCCGTCCTCAAGCGGACCTACGCAAAGTTTCTGATAAGCTGGCGTTGCTCAAGAACACCTATACCCATCAGAACCACCATGGCTCGATCGAAAGTTTGATCAAGAAACTCCAAAAAGACTTACCCCATGTATCGTTCCGCTCGGGCAGGCCTAACATCGAAAAGATTGTCGAGCTCAATACCGACGAATCTTTCGGTTCTACTTGTTTTGTCACATGCGGTCATCCTGTGATGGTGGATGACGTGCGTTGGGAAGTGGCGCGGAAAGTTGCAGTCAGCGAAAAAAGAGTCGATTACTTTGAGCAATTACAAGTGTGGGCATGAGCTTTTTTCTTTTTTGCCTGATACATCTGATTAGGGACTGTGAGCCAGAATTGCTTACCTAGCTCTCCACAAAACTAGAGAAGTATTCACAAAATAACTAGAATTACAAAATAATACAATACATCAATTAGCAAGCTTTTCTTTCCTGCGTCGTTATGTGAATTCCGATTTTCGTAGACTAGCTCACAATGTATCAAGCAACAGAAAGAAATGAATACGGAAAGCTTGACTAAAACAAATGAAATTTTTGTCGATCATTAATAAATATTACAGCTTAGCACAAGATGTAGAATCTGTTCCTGATTCCTTTCCCTAAAATCGCTGGGAAATGCTGTAGTCACAAATCTGCTAGGCCTTCGGGATGCAGCTGTTAAATCTGACGAGGAAAAACTATGCACTAATTAACATACCGAAGGTCTAGGTAAAAGTTTGGGGCAAGTCTCAGCACCAGCACGCAGTCAGATGTGCCCAGCAAAAATACGAGAGATAATCCGCGCCCAAAATTTTTTTCCTTTCCAAACACCCTTTTTATAAAAGAATGATAATATTAAAAGGGAAACTGTATCTATATACCTACATAAAAATACCTAAAATACCTTTTTAGAAGGAATTATGAGCAGTGGGACCCATGACCATCCCGGCCCCTAGCCTTTCTTCCTTATTCCACATTGTTAATGTAACCGGGAATCGAACCGAGGCTTTGCAGGTGTAATTTGAGTAAACATCTTGTCCGCTACACCAAACGCGACAAGACTGCACATACCATATTACATCTCACTTGATTGTTCTGTCAAGTTGCGACACACTAAATTTCTAAACGCGAAGCCTTTATGGCCAAGTTGGTAAGGCACCTCACTAGTAATGAGGAGATCGTCAGTTCGAATCTGGCTGAAGGCATTTTTTGCACTATCACATCTCTACATTTTGATTCCTTGTCTCCTCATCTTAACCCACTCTTGAGCACCACAACTCATTCGAAGCAACACATCTCCATTCTTCCTAGCCATGTCTGCGCCAATACTGCTACCGAAGAATTTAGCGACCGAAGCACCGCAAAAAACCGTGACGAGACCGGCTGAAATACAGGTGAAATCTGCCGATATATTGGCTGATGCTCATGATATCAAGCAGACCAACTTTAAGAAGCCGAGTCTGGCAATTCAGGACCTTGATGAGCTTCGACTGTTCCAGCTTATGAAGCGACGTGACTATGAACAACAATTGAACAAAAATCGGCTCAATTACGGGCAATGGATGCGGTATGCGAAATGGGAAATCGACCACAACCACGATTTTAAGCGGGCGCGGTCCATCATGGAGCGTGCTTTGGAGGTGAATGTACAGCACGTGCCTTTCTGGGTTCGATACATTGAGCTTGAGCTTTTACACAAAAACGTTAATCATGCCCGCAACTTGTTAGACCGTGCAGTGACAATAATGCCCAGAACGGATAAGTTTTGGTTTATGTACGTTCAAACCGAGGAAGCCTTGGGCAATTTTGCGGGGGTACGGGATGTATTTGAGCGTTGGCTTGAGTGGAAACCAAGCGAGTTGTCTTGGGACGCATACGTTCAATTTGAGGAGCGATATGGCGAATACAGCAATGCACGTGCCGTATTTGTGCGGTACGTGGCCGAATTTCCCACCGGTATCACGTGGAAGCGCTGGATCGTGCTAGAAACGGGAATACCGGCGCTGGACGAATCACAGGTGGCGAGAGTTCGTGGTGTTTTCGAAGCTGCAGTAGACACGCTAATATGCCACGATAACGCAGGCTCCGACGTCGATATCCCAGGGATCATCCTACTCTGGGCCAAATGGGAAGCTTCTGTTAATGAATCTGAGCGGGCACGGGCAATCATAGCTGCGGCGCTTGACCAAAACACGCTTCTGAAAGACCAGAAACTCGAGATCTTACAAAGCTCCAATTCACTTAATAACCTCACAGACCTCACGGATCCATCGAAAACACCGGATGCGTTGTACCTACGAAGAAAGCTCAAGTTGGAAAGACAGGTGGCGGAGAATAGCAGGGACTATGATGCCTGGTGGGATTACGCAAAACTACAAGAATCGTCGCTGGGCCCTATTGCTGCAATTGACATACTTTACAAAGCGGTGGAATCTTCCCCACTCGATGATTTCAAGCTGCTATCGTGGCGCCGGTACGTTTTCTTATGGATCAAGTTGGCGCTATACACAGAGTACCTCGCCAAAGATATCACAAAAGCGAGAGAAGTCTGGCACCAGTCTTTGCAGGCAATACCGCATGACCAGTTTACATTTGCAAAGCTTTGGACGATGTTCGCCGAGTTTGAATTGCGCAATGATGGCATTTCTCTGGCAAGAAAAACCTTGGGCAAGGCAATTGGCCAGGGTTGCGTAAACCAGCCGAAAAAGAAGATTTTTAACTTTTATATTGACTTGGAGAACCGGCTTGGCGAGTTGGAAAGAGTACGAAAAGTTTTTGAGAAATGGCTCGAAAGCTCATTGGTCTCAGACGAAACGAATGACACGTCCGAAAGGCTTACTGTTCTTGAAGACTACATAGACTTTGAGCGACTGCTTGGCGAGTCAGACAGATGTGTGGCTCTATTCAATATTGGTATCTCTGCAGAGTTTGATTCGAGAGCTACGTTATTTGACACCTACATTGCGTTTCTCAAAGAAGAATTCAGGTATGACGAGGCCAGAAAGGTGCTCAGAAGTCATCTTGATGATACGGCAGATACCTGGGTTCAGTTTGCCTTGTTCGAGTCCAGCATCTTATCTCCAGCACAAATGGACGAGTTTGAGAATTCCATGAGCAACGAGGTTGAGTTTCAGGTCGAATACTACCATTTGGAGAGATCAAGAGCGCTATTTTCCGAAGCATTCGATCACTTTAAAAAATTACTGGATGGCGCCAATGCAAGCATTATTGTACAGGCATGGGCAGAGTACGAAAGTCATCACGGTACCAGTGAGCAGGTTGAAAAAGTGAAGGCAAAATGCCCAAAACAGATCACGAAACGAAGAAATGTGGATGGGGTCGACGAGGTGTACCAGGAATACGAGTTTCCCAAAACGGCGCCCGATCTCAGCAAGTTTATGGCAAAGGCAAAACAATGGGCATCCACTACCACATCATGAATTGTCCAAGTGCTACTTTCGCGCAATGCTCATATTAGTTCTTTATCAATTATACACTTTACACACCGCCACGTAGGGTCAACACTAAATGCAACGAGGTTCCTGGCTGGATACCGGCAGCCTCAACGGTGGCTTCGTCATCTAATTGAGACCCATTGAAAATCAATCGCTGTTGCGCAGGTGGAATGCCTTCTTTCTCCTCCATCATTTCCTTGATGCGAATTACTTTATCGGTGGGTTCCACGTCCACAGGGATGTCTCTTCCTGTCAATGTTTTTACTTTCACTTGCATGACTAGGTGGGGATATGAGAATCCTTTAGATGTATGGGATGTGGGCGAAGGTATGCAAATATGTGGGGTTTGTCAAGGAAATGGAATTGCTGGTATTGTAGGGTTTGCACCGGCCCACGTTCTGCGCGGTCGACTGACCTCTGTGCCAGAATGTCCCCACATGAAAAGATAAATTATATTGCAAACAGACGGAATTAGTATTTTCAGAGTAAATTCCTGAAAATATCTTTCTTCGTAAACTAAGTTCAATGAAAGGATTTTAGGAGAGCCCTGAAATTGATCAGATCGCGTCTTCGTAGCCGTACTTTGAATCTATGAGCCTGGGGCCAAATATTGCCTCTGCGCGGGGCCATCGCAAGTGAGGCGTCCAGGCACATTTAGCATGAACGAATGTCCCACTTTCTCACCATATTGTCTTTGTTTGTTTTGATAACACTGGTAAACATAAAGAAATAATTCAAATTCTGACAGCGCAAACTTCATATTATAAAGCAAAATATGCTACCGACTCCATACATCAAGAACCTTGACGAGCGTGTCTACGACCCATCAGAAGACTCGTTTCTTCTTTTGGACTCACTAGAGGAGTGTCTCCCCGAGCTCCAAGCCCGTAAATACCCAACAGTATGTGAAATAGGTGCCGGCTCAGGGATCGTGACCACCTTCATGAAAGTCAACATTCATCCCCACGGCCTTTTCTTTGCCACAGATGTGAACCCGGCTGCGTGCAATACGATCTTGAATACAGTCAAGGAGAACGACACACAGGCAAAATTCCAAACCGTCAACGTTTTTCAAATGAGCCTAACATCTGCAATACGTCCAAATTCCATTGATGTGCTCGTATTCAACCCACCATACGTGCCAGCCGAGGGAGTGCCTGAAATCCCCAGTGATCCACGAGACTGCACCTGGCTCGATTTGGCACTTCTAGGTGGTTCAGACGGAATGGTGGTCACGTGGCAAGTACTCTACAACTTGGGTGAAATTTTGGCCGCCGATGGCGTGGCGTATATTTTGTTCTGTGCGAGAAACAAACCGGATTCGGTTGCACAAATCATGCGAGACAGAGGCTGGAGCGTGCGCACGGTAATTAGCCGTAAGGCCGGCTGGGAGGTGCTCAGCGTGTTGGAATTCAAAAGATAAGAATGAGAAATGTAAGGTAAAGTGAGTGAGACTATGATAATGGTTACTGCATTCCCAAAAAATACCTTTACAGGGATAATAAACCATACTGGTGTTCAACTCCGGTCTTTCAATCATTGAACAATGTATATAAAAACCTGTTTAAGGATCACATACTTCGGACAGAGTAAGAGGTAGTATTGATCTTATCTTGTCGTATGAATACCATTACCTCGACTAGACTTCGAATAGTGAAGCCAAATTGTATAAGTACTAAGAACTTTCTAAATAGGCCTCGCTGTACTCGATGGTGGGATACCTGGTCCTGCTCCAGAGTATTGGACATACAGCGAAACGCCACAAGGCCCAGTCGAATCTTCGCTTGAGAATATTGCGCTCTTTCAATATAATCTAAAATCGTTCAAGGTCCTAAATTTGACCTATGCCATCAAAGAATTTTGATGATGTATTCGATACCCCAAGCTTTCAAGCTCGTGAGCCCCAGAGGCCGGGCCGCGCGTGT
Organism: Metschnikowia picachoensis; assembly: GCA_030556465.1. Classification (NCBI taxonomy): domain Eukaryota; kingdom Fungi; phylum Ascomycota; class Pichiomycetes; order Serinales; family Metschnikowiaceae; genus Metschnikowia; species Metschnikowia picachoensis. Next base: position 16,608 of record JAKTUB010000290.1, read on the forward strand.
CGCACATAAGAGCCGGCGCCATCGCATCCAGAGTATGTCTATTACACTCCAGTCTTCGTCAGAAAAATCAGAAAGTAGCCACGAGAATAGGCATCATATCTCACCAAAACATCGTTTGAAAATCTAAAGTTGACTAAGAATGACTGATAGAGGGCGCCCGACGATGTGGGGTGGTAAGTCTGCGCGGTTTATCGAGATTGGTGGGCAGAAGTTAGACACCATCATCACGGGTCATTTGACTCAGGAACAAATAAACGCTTACCAGCAATATTTCCGCGTTGAAGAGATTTCTCACCTTCTACGCAAGGCTGGCACGCCAGGCACGTCGATCGTGCACTATTTGCCGTCGTCAAAAGTGCAGCACTTCAAAAGAGATCCCTCGCCGCCGCCACAGTACGATAATGCCGGAAACCGTACAAACACGCGCGAGATCCGGATCCTTACGCTGCTCGAGAAGGAGAGACACGCTTTGGTAGAGCTTGCGGCGACGACCATCAAGAATTACGACCCACCTGCAGATTATAAGAGGCCCGAAAAGACGCTGGAGAAGTTGTACATTCCAATCAAGGATTACCCAGACATCAACTTTGTCGGCTTGCTTCTTGGCCCCCGTGGCAATACGTTGAGGCAATTACAAGAAGATTCGGGCGCAAAGCTTGCCATCAGGGGAAAAGGCTCGGTGAAGGACGGGAAACTGGCCGACGCAGGCTCGCTGGCTCCAGAAGACGATTTGCACTTAGTGATCACAGCCGACACAACCGTAAAAATACAGAAAGCAATCAAACTCACAAACGAGGTTATCGAAAAGGCGATTCAGTCACCCGTGGGGCAAAACGACTTGAAACGTGACCAGCTTCGTGAGTTGGCCGTGCTCAATGGAACACTTCGAGAAACAAAGCCCTATGTGCCACCCGAACTCTTCAACGCCCAGCGCAGGCAAACAAGGGACATCACACAGATTGTATGCCGGGTGTGTGGCAACGTGGGCCACTACTCACGCGACTGTAAGCTCCGAAATGAACACCTGGGCATGGATTCGTACAGTCCCGGATCATCTCCGGCTCCGGGATCGCAACAGAGAATGCCCGCTGAGGAAGAGGTACCACCGTGGAAGCGGTCGCGCACAGATACGGGCCAGAATGTCGTACAAATGCACCTGGCTGCGCCGCCCTGGGCATCCCAGCACAGTTATGGCGCTTCTTATGGCAATCAGACGTATCCTGGCGCGGGCTCGGCCAATGGCCATCAAGCGTACAATAAACATTATGCTCCCACGCCGCAAAACTCGCAAACTTTTATTCTGCCAAACCAGCAGTATAGTCATCTCAGCTATCACGGCCAAACCAAATTACAATACGGCCAGCAGATGTCACATCCTGCAATGGGCGGTGGAAATGTGTCTCATTACAGCGCCAATGCAGCACAATCGTGGGTTAGCAACCCAAGAAGCCACGAGAACACGGCGCTCCCGCCCACTGTTACTGCTCGCACAAATGCACCACCCCCTCCACGTACAACTTTACCTGGCAATCAAGATGGTCCAAGTGCACGCGCTGCAAGGCCACCACCACCGCCTCCTCCGCCGGCTGTGGTGGTACCTCCTCCGCCAAAGAACTTGGCTCCACCCCCTCCGCCACCGCCTTCTTCGGCCAGCAAAACAAACCCGCCGCCTCCGCCGCCTCCATCTGGCTGAAACACGTTTACGCTTTCTACGCTGCTCATCACAGATGCCCTCACTTCGTATGCATTAATCTAGCTTTGTATAAATAATGAAACTATACGAACATGCGCGCTATTGCGCTGATGAACCTCGTTTGAATTACGCCTGCAAAGATTTTTGTAGCATTTCTAGACAGTGGTCCATTGTGCCTTTAGAGTGGGCAAGAACTTCACCCTCTTGCAATAATGTGTATGCCATCCGAGACAAGTTAGAGTCTAACAGCAAGCTGGAAAGCATATCGTTCAATCTTTTTCCAGAGGGCTCCTTCTTCGTTCCAACCACATTCAGGACTTCAGCCCTCAATTTCTCAAGGCGCAGGGTCATGCTAGGAGTTTTACCGTCACCATATGCAACTGTCTTGGTGATACTATTAAGCTCTTTGAACCAGTCTTTCTCGGCTTGGGACAAAGGTAGTTTCTGCCCGGCTTTGACTTTTTCAAAACGCTCGACAATCTTGCTCCGCATTGTTTCTTCTCTTTCAATCAATTTTTCTTGACGGGTGAGTAATTTATGAATTCTGTCGTAATTCTGGGTATAATTGTCTTTTACAACGGCTTTGTTTTTAACAGAAAGCAAGTCGTTCGTTTGGTGTCTAAGCTCTTCGAACTGAGTCTCCACCTTTATTTGCAAGGTGAGAATGAATTTGGTGAGTGCGCCTACTTTTCTCAACAGATCCGACGTGATGCGATGCACTAATTCCAAAGATTCAAACTGAGTTGGATCAAAGCTTTTCGCGTTAGGAAGAGGACTGTCACATTCGGCCTTGAGTAAGCTAAGCTCTTCGGCCGGTAAGGTCAGTCTGGGAGTTTCTTGAGGTGCGCGTGAAGGTGGCAATTCCTCTGCTGAAGGTGCGATCATTTTCTTCGTATTCTCTAGCTTGAAAACGCCGGTATCATGCGAGGAGGAGCACGCCATGAGATAATCTCCGCTAGCTTCTGTCGTATCTTTCACATGAGCAAAGCTCGAAGCGGCTGATTGCATTTTGAGGAGTTTATAAGACACCTCAAACAGATTGATTTTAGGATCGAAGATGCTTGCGGCAGCATGTGTTAGGTCGCCGATTAACAAAATCGGGCCCAGGGCCACCAAAAACTTAGACTTCAGAAACTTGTTGAAGGTAGGGTCAGTGTCTCTTGTGTATGTTAAGTCGGTGGCATCCGTCGCTAAAACAGTCAACTTGTTAAAATTGGAATCGACGAAAGCGTTAATTTTCTGCTTTTCCTTGTAGTAACCGAGCTCTTCCATGTATGCCCGCATTTGTATTTCAAAGTCCTCGTCTTCTTGGTCATCTTCGTCTCTCAAATCAACAACAAACCCGAAACCACGGGTCGGCCTAGAATATTGAGTTTCCTTCGGCTGCTTTGGTTGCCTGACCGGCTTAATTGGCTCTGTGAGCAAACGACTTGGCTCTGTGATAGATGTCACCAAAGGCATAATTTGCGAGAGGTACGTAACAATCACACTTCCTGATGAGTCTTTATGTATACTCGCCAAGACCGAGACATTGTCATTTGCATCGGTAGAAATAAGTCTGGCACCCGGGCCAGTACTGGCTAATGGCCCGAAAAACTCTAGGAGGGAGTTATCTTGGCCATAGTTAAATGACAAGACTTGGGATTTGGTTGCCTCAGCGCAAATAGGAGAACGCATTATGGCCTCAATTTCATCCACAAATGCCGAATGTTCGTTGAAGATAGCACGGTATGATGCAAATGCAGCTGCAGGAGGAAGCCTTTCTTCATAACTTTGCAAGCATGAGTGCCAATCTGATACAAAGTTTGCGAGCTGGGATTTTGTGGTGCTTATGGCCGAAGACTTATATGTGAACGGGTAAATTGCATAAATACTGCCATTCTCTGTGCTAAGGTATAGTGTAATGGAACCAGCGAAATTGACAGAGGAGCCGAAAGTGATCGACAGAACAATTTTACCCTGCAATTGCGAGAATTGTCTCAAGGGCAAGGTCAACATGGGCAGCGTTAGAGAAAACACGATATCGTAAAGTAGAATGTCGGTTTCCGTGAGAACAACCAATTGAGAGTGTCTGGAACTGGCAGGGTGCCAAAGTATTTGTTTAATCACAGGTTTTCTTGGGGGTTGCAGCGTTTCTGGGAGCGAAATGCTCACATTAAAACAATTCCAAACGGGTTCTGGCGAGTCAAAGTCAACATGGTCTTTCACGTCAACAATCACAACTTGAGACGCACCCACAACGGCAAGAAGTGTCTCGTTGTGGTTAAGTATAAGGTCAGTTACTTTGAATGGCAGACATGAAGAGATGTTGAGGAGTTTGAAGAAATTCTGCTGCTGATAAATGGGCGCTGCTTTCACCACATTCAGAGACGCCGAAAAGATTTGCGAGTTTCCTCTCACAGCCACGGAAATGTTTTCCCCTGGGATATAATTTTTCAATATGCTCGCGTCCTTGAGGAACGATAACAATTGTGACATTGAAACGTAATTATTCTGGTAACTTTCCACAGTGTTGTCGAGCGAGTATATATATTTGATCTCCCTTTAGTAGAAGAGAAGACAGACGGTTTGAGGGTTCAATGGTCACGTGAGTAGGAATACTAAAAACGAATCCGGGAAGAATCAACTGCTGATTAGCATTATTTGATGACCCCATTCCGGTAAATTTGAACGGCTGTCTAATTTTTTCCGAAATTGAGTCGTTGGTTCAGCTTAATTGCTGAAAACCAATGCGAGTCAAAGCTAGCTCGTATCATTTCGATTTTACCTTTCGACGTGAGGCTGAATAAGCGCAAGACACCGCGATTTACATTTCATTAAGAGCTCTTTGCCTGTGGTTTGATTTTGAAATTACCGGACAACCATTGATTAACTGATAGATTATTACATAATATTGCAATACTTGAGGGTGAGCTCATTTTGGGGCAACACTTATCTCGGTAGTGGACGGCCCGGGGCACATCTCTTTGAGAAAACTGATAGACTGTGGCATCATCTTCTTCAGATCTGTAATGGTCCTCGAAGGCATAATTTCGGAGCTGTGTAGCCACTGAAGTCTGATTTTTTTCAAAAGGCTGTGTGTTTCGCTAGTATCTGCGAGCGATTTAGGCGAAAGCCTATAATCTTGCGCAGCGGCTGATCCTTTCCTCGGTTCCGTGACCAGCGACCGACTTCTGGCCTGATTTTGGAGAGTTTCAATCATTCTGGGAGGTGCCCTAATTTTGTATTCCTCGCCCCTGAGGTTCCTCAAAGAATATGACCCTGACTCTGACACAAGTTCAGGTTTTTTTATAAGGTATTCTCTTCGAAAAAAGCGGCTGGTTTTCCGTCGAATGAACTCACTCCCATACGGTATTTTGTAATGGATATATTGACGAATCCTTTCTCTCTTTGAAATATGTGGTAAGACAAGGTGCTGTGATTTTTCATCGGTTTGCTTGCCCCAACTAGTGAAGATCCATGGTGGGCGCAAATATGACCCTCTCATCAATTCCATTGTGGGTTTGTATGGCATACAGTTTCCTTCAAAGAGTTTTCTTGGAGACTAATTGGGGGAGATAGAGATTAGTCTAGCCCAAGAAGTGATACTTATTGCTATACTCGAGGAAGTTGAGAAAAGTCAGTAGTATTTAGCTATTTAAACGCAGTGCGCTTTTGTGCCCAGTTTTCAGGCATGGCGAGTCCCAGTAAGTGTTTTTGATTTTCTCGGAGAAGAATGGCCCCGAATACCGGAGATTCGAGTTCCCTTATTGGTCTCCATGACCTGTCCCACAATTCTAGTGAAGGAGTCTAAGACTTGCTGTTGGTACTTGAGTCTGTCTTGTATTTCTGTCTCCAACATTTGCTCATTCTTGTGATGCTGCTTCAAAAGTTCACGTTGCGAATTGATGATGAAAAGACCAAGCAGCATGATCATGCCTTGATTTTGCTCGGACAAAATTTCACATTTGGTGAAGTTACTGAATAGTTGTTGGAAGTGCTCAGCACATTCTTTATGAAAGATTGGCGCGAGGGCATCGAAGCTTCCCTTAGTAAGCAATGCCAAATTGTCCAATGCAATCTTGTTCGAGATAGCTAAATTCTCTAGTTGCTTCACGCGTGCCATTTCTCTTGATTGCAAGTTCGAGATGTTCCTCTGAATGCAGTTGATGAAAACTATAGCCTCTTGCTCCGAGTTGGAAGATGGGTTTTGTTGGTCCGAAAGTGAGGGTTTTCTCGTATTTGTCTCGCTCTGTGGTCTAGAGTTTGATCCATTCAGATAATAATTGCAGATTGATTCGAGACATTTTGTGATCCTTGCGATTTGTGATTTTTTTTCCTCGACACGCTTTCCAGCTTCTTGTACCATTAAAGTGGCTTCATTACGCTGCCTTTCATTGATGGCATGCTGTGCTTTGAGAGCCGCCTCAATATTCTGAATACAGAGTGACTTCTCTTTGCTTTCTTGTTCCAGCTGCTCTAAATGCATTCCTTGGGTCTTATACTCCTCCTGCAATTCACGTCTCTCGGCTTCTTGAAAAGCCTCGATCTCCTGGGCTTCTTTTCTTGCCCGAGACAATTTGGCGAGTAATTCCTCTTTTTCATGTTTGCTGAACTTCTCCATGCCTTGGAATGATTTAAGTTCCGAGATCTTTTTTCTTAAGTCGCTGATTTCTGTCAAATAGCCGCCAAGTTTCTCCTCGAGCTCAGATTGTATGGTTTGCACTTGATGCTCATGCACTTTGAGTTCTCTGTTCCTCTCTGCCTCTAGCTCGGCAAGTTTAGTCAGAATGGCCACGATTGCATCCTGCTTGTCTCTTACAACATTCTGCGAATCTTTGTGTCTTGTGAACAAGTTGTTCATACGGGCCGTCTGTGCTTCAGACTCAAGAGATGCCTGCTGCAAGGCGTGTCTGAGATTTCGTACTTCTGTATTGGACTGTTCGAGTTGGTCACGGCTGTCGCAAATGATGTCTCCAACATCTGCTAATCCACAAAGTATTTCTCTTCTGAGCAGCTGGGGGGTACAAAGAGTGATGTCGTCCGCCTTGAGCTGCCTCAAATCGCAGAGCAGCTCATAAATATCATAGAGAATATTTTCTTTCTTGCCGTCACTCACCAGCTCAACATCAGTTGAGTCAGAAGTATCAAAGCCTAGGGCCTTTGAGACCTCCGCTAAAGCCTCATTCGAAGCAGTCCCGTTGAACACGCTCTGCAACTGCTTTCTCGCCAAGGTCATACCACTATTTGCCTCAGTGTTTGCGTCGGTTAGATTCTTTTTCTTGCCAGTCTTCTTTGCACCCGCAGCCTTCTTGACCTCTTCAGCTTTGACCTTGTCTTTTTCCGTTTGCACTTTTTCTTCACCTTCAGTTTCTGCTTCTTCTCTTTCTTCACGATTGCGCTCTTCTTCAGCCCGGTCTTCACTTTCTTCACTTTGGGTTTCGCCCGCAGCTTCATTTTGTCTCAATCTTTTGAATTCTTCAAAGGTTGATTCCAAGCTATCTTGGTTAAAGTCTGGCTTAAACTCGTGATATGTGGTCAAGTTCTCGGCAAAGTGCACGGACTTACTTCTTGGCAACTTGAGTGTGGTGTTTTCTACCTCGTCAAGCTTCGACTTGAAAGGAAAGCTACTTGATCGCTTTAAGCTCAGTTTGATGTCGAACGGATCGAATGTACGAAAGTATGACAGCTGATGCTCACTTGAGGTGGGCTTGATCCTCGATGGTCTACGGAGGAAGAAGCGCTTTTCAGTTTTGGGAATGTCGCTACCCGTGATGATTTCAGATTCTCCTGAAAACGATGAATCGCTAGTCAGACTTGATCTCAGATCTCCAGTCTTTCCTACTGCTTTTGCGTGAAAGATCTTCTTGAACATTGGCAAAAAGCGTCTGGGCTGTTTGTGGGAGAAGTTCTTGTGAGCTGCAAGCCGGACGCAAAAGGTGTCGCAGTAGGGTCCTTCGTTTTTCGCAGCAATTTTAAAAAACACAAACTCAATCGCAGGAGAGGGTGCTTCATCTGTCGCGTTTCTTATTTGCAATGCAAGGACCAATCTTTTTTTTTTCCTTCATGAACTCAGAGCGTATTTTGAGAACTGCAGGAATTGACAACGTAAACTACAACCCCTGGGAACTGAAAAAGAACACACTTTGATGCCATCGCAGTTCACCTATACTTCTCCAGGACTGACATGCTTCGTCCTCCTTGCAATGATCTCGATCCGTGCGGAATGTTCGTTGTGAGCCAGGTCGTGAACGCTTATAGGAATTGAAACGCCCGAATGACTCGAGTGATAATAACTCACGTCACCAAACAATGTGTGTGCCGTCTTTGGATGTTTAGCGAGCACCCTTCTCTTGCACTGCTTGGTATACGATGTTCTGACTTTATGCTTCCAAAATTTTTAAAAGAAGAAAAGCGAGAACTGTGTCTTCGTTCCTCTCTTCAAACATCTAAATGTGAGTTATCACAGCCAAAACTGGTTATCCTGACTTTTCGACAAAAAGGGGAGGGGCCCTGGCCATTATTGAGGGGGGGGAGGAAAAACCGAAATTTTGGTCTAATTTATCATCGTCTCAGACCGTGTTTGAAATTCTCTTCTCAGAAGAGTCGTAGTGGCACACCGAGCATTCTACAAGGACAAGTGTTCGCGCTTCAGCGCAGCTCCGACCTAGACATCTCCAGGTGCGCTCCGTCAGCACGCTCAAGACTTGACCGTTTCTGCGAATACGATTTGACTACATTATACATAAACCCTGATTCTTCCAGTCGATAATCAGATCTGATAATTATATAAGTTTTAAGCACCTGGAATTCATAAATATTGGAACATGGGAAAACAGTACATCTCGACGGTGTCTGCTGCTCAGGCACACAACCTGGACATCTCGGCGGTTGCCATGACGAACAAATATACCATTACCGTGTCCAGCGACGGGTATGCGGCTTTCTGGGACAACAAGCAGGATGAAGTGCATACGCCAAATGAGTTTGTTGTGAAAAAGCTCATCAATTCAATCGGAATCCATCACGTGGCAGTCTTTGAGGATGTGCCCTCTGGACTGACGACTCGGGTGGTGTTGGTGGCGTTTGCGTGTTTCGACGGCCTGGTGCAATTCTACACATACACAAACGACAATCTCTCCACATTCACGGCTGTTCCAGCCAAGCGGTTTGCCCACGATTTTTGGTGTCCTGCTTTTTACAAGGATCCGGAATCTGTGCAGCACTACTTCGTTGCAACAAAGGCCAATGGCACTACTGTTGTGCACGAGTTGCACATAACTGTGTGTGAGGACAACAGTGTTGGTGTTGATCTTCTGACGCAATCCGGCGTGCTCAACGCATCCAATAATTTTACATCGTTCCCCAATGCATTGAGTGTATCGCAGAGTTCAGATGCACTTTGCGCCGTCGGATATACGTCAGGCGACGTTGTTGTCTACAGTATCAAAAGCCACAAACAAGTGTTTACATTCCACTCGACGGACTTACAAGTGAAACAAGGAAAAGGATCTACATCCGTGCCTCGCGTGTTGGCCTTCTCTCCAGGCGGATCGATACTAGTAGTCGCCAGGGATAACCAGTCTGCGGGTCTGATCACTTTATACGACGTGAAATACGGTGAGAATGTCGGATCCTTGACAACTCTGACGCATTCGGCAAAGACAACAATTGGTGGATTTGCACACGAGGGCTGGATTATGGGCTTGAGTTTCAACGAGGATGGCAGTCTTTTGGCATCATGCGGTTTTGATAAATGCATACGTGTATGGGACTTGGAGCTGCGTGAAAGGGAGGCTACCATTCAAGTGAATGTTACCGACTTGGAAGATACCACGCACGATGATGAAGTGGACTCGAGCATATGCAGTGGTATTTCTTTCATCAAAAAGGGTGTGCGCGGTGGGCCCGGTGGTGATGCTAACGAGGGATTGTGTGTGGTCAGCTTTGACAGGGGAGTACGCTGGTACAGAGAGGCAGGGGGAATCTAAGCATGCATGTTGCTGATGTAGCACGTATCAAGTGCACGATCTGCAAGAAAAGGCAAATATTTAGCCAATGAGTCTGTTAAGAAGCTGAATGTTTGGGTTATGTCTGTCCCTCCTTATACTTTGACAAACGAAATGCGAATGATCGTTTATTGGTCTTGCTGTTGATCTTCATATAATATAAGTGAGTAGGTCCAGACACGAAAGTTAACAAATCATGCGATCATACGTTGCAGATGACAACCATTGGGGGCGCTCATGTTCTTGAATCACGTTCAATTCCTAGTATTCTAGAACAGGTGCCTAGTTGCGAGGTGCGTTGGAGAACACATACATCAATTGAACTCAAAAAATGATCAACTCGTAAAATTTCGATTTCGGAAGGCGCACCTCAACCACAAACATACATTATTTAACAAACTGACATCTTACTCTCAATTGAGATGCATAAATCGTCAGATCACGTGACACCATCTCCGCAAAGGTAAACATCAGATATCAGTATACGATAAGACGTCATAAACAACCAAATATTCCTGAGACGTATGGCCACGCCCACTGAGTTGAAAGATCTCATAGATCATTTGACTGACCCAGCTTTTCATACCGACCGGACACTTTCGGAGATTGAAAAATGGGCAAATGCAGACGGTGTGCTGCTTGCTGACCTATCTTCGTTAATAAGTGTCGTATTTGAACCATTGGTCAGCTCAATGGTCAGAAATCGTCTACTCTCCAGCTGCTTGATACCACGAGGTGACTATTTTGTTCCCGTGGAAACTGTTCTGCGTGTTTTGGCCGTGATCGGTGCACCTCAAGTTTACTATAGTAAAGGAAAACAGCATAAGCTGAAGAGGCTTTCCTTGCCAACGCAACAAAGAATATTGCAATGGACAATCAACATTCTTCCCTTTTTTGGACCAGGCTTGTTCAAAGCACTTCAACGCTCGCTCCCCATTCTTTTTGGCTTACTCTCATATGAGTTTCTGCGACCTTATATATCAACCCTTATTATTGTGGCCACCAGCAGGCAGAAAATAACCCATGAAAAGATATCGTCACCCTATAAAGATTCAGGTCTATTTCAAAGAGGGCCTCTTCGAACTTGGCATGTGCAATTAGTTGCAGATTTGCTAGAGCGATTTCCCATGGACGCCTCACTTAAAGCTCTAATGCTACATTTTTCCAAATCAAGCAGTTCTCGAGATTTACATCATTTATTCGGCAAAGCCCAGTTTCTATCGTTTACACGCTCGACGGGACTTATAGCAGTCCCTGATGATACTCTTTCGGCTATCTTGAGAGTCAAGGCAGAACTCCACAATGATGGGTTGAGTAAAGAAATATTGGGGCTACATCAAACTCTTTCACACATATACAAAACCTTTGAGCGATCACCCAAAAAGCGCCGACTCGACTTACAAGATGTACCAGAAACTGACCTCTTCAATGCGGTGCTGAGTGAACGTTCGGTACCTATAAGCTCCATTGATTCCGTGTCCTCGCTTATATCAAATCTTGAAAATATCAGCTTCATCAATCCAAGCTCTGTGTTCGCTAGAAAATCCGGCTCTAACGACCGGTTTAGGTGTTTATACGCGAGCCTCATTCTTCTCAATTCAAGTCTGTCTCATATGTTGTACAAGAAGATTTCATCAGCCTTACAACATCACATACTTTTACGAGACACATATGATGCTCATAGGGACTTTTCATTCGATAGCTTCGGCAAGTATGGCACAGTCAAACATTTCAGGTCAGATTTGGAATCATTTTTGATGGAGCCCGCAAGTGGTCCAGAGGAGAGGTTAATTTTTTTCGAAAATCAGCTCCGTTTCATGCCTTTTTATCATCTAACCAGCGGAAATTGTATCAATACAGCTTTACTTCGCCTTCTATCGTGTGCCAATGACCTATTAGCGCAAGGTAGAACAAACGTGCAAACACTAATCCCTTCGTTCTTCATCAGCTTGACTGTACTTATAAGAAAGTTAGCCCAAGGAAATGAAGCAGGCCAGATATTGACATCAATTACTCCCCTCATTTTTGACATGATTAATAGCTTCTGGGTACGCCTTGATATCAAATCAAAGCTCTCCTTTCTTGCGTTCATGAACAGTATAATCGCATTTGCAACGAAGGAAATGGAATCCTGGGAAAACGCTGCTTGCCTCATACCTCCTCCTTCCCTTGTTTTACGCCTTGTTGTGTCAGTGAACCCAATCATAGTCTCAGAAATACTCGGCTATATTGCCATGATCAAAAAACTCAGACTCGCCGACAGCGACGCGCTCAAGCTGTCATTGAAAAATGCATATGTGATGGACTCCATTAATTTCGTTTGGAGGGACATGGCCTTCAAACACGAGAAGCGTACAATCAATCAAGGAATGTATCTACACCCGCAATTCATACAGCGTATGAGTGGGCTTGATTTCTTTAGCAACTCGGAACTCATCCTGATTAAATCCGTGGGCGGAATTGTACAGAACCCGTCGTTCGCTTATTTATGTGCTGAACTTGTTTGGAAGCTCGAGGATATGGAAGCAGAAGTAAGCACAAGGCATCCTGGGCCCATCTCTGAACGAAGTGTTGCGCGAATCAACGAAGATGCTGATGTGATTTGGCTCAACATGAATTACCAGGAATTGAAAGTTAGTCTTCTCAACAGCCTTGATCTGATGGGGTTTCATGGCATCGCCGATTTGCTCTTTACTTCATTGAAGCCATTGGTTAACCAGAGAGCGAATGGGCCGGCTAGGTGATGTTGAACATTGCTTGATGCAATTTTATGCAAAAGTGCAAGCTCGTAGCTTTATGAATCAACCGCACCTTGAATCCAGTCGTGTCTCGGCAAACGATATGACAGTTGAACATCAAGGACTATGCCTCCTAGCGATAAGCACTAATCATTCATTAAAGCCAAAAAAAAAAAAACATTTCATGTCCTTTCATGTCTCAAACTCAAAACCGTGGGAGATTTGGGTGCAAATATAGTAGTGCATCCAAGCAACACATTGAAAGTGCGACCTCATTCTTTGCGAGCTCGAGATTTCATACCACCGCACAACATCATTTACTCGCTCTTTTAATAAGAATATTAATTCGGTGAACATGCTTCCCGTGGAGCATGTGAAAAGCCTTTGTGTGAGATCATTTTGCTCTTCATCTCGATGTTTGCACAAAGAACCACAGCCGGGCATTGCCCTTAACAAACTACATACGAAATGGCTTGGCCGGTGGAAAAAGTCGTTTAACAATGGATCACTTCATCCAAGCAAATCGGAGGCTTCTGGTCAACAAAAAGAGAAACCGTTTTTTTGCCTCTCGATGTTCCCGTATCCGTCCGGAGTACTACATTTGGGCCATCAGCGAGTGTACACCATCAGCGATGTGATTTCCAGATTCAAACGGCTCCAGGGCCGTGAGGTCATCCACCCAATGGGGTGGGACGCGTTTGGTTTACCCGCAGAAAATGCTGCTGTAGAGCGTGGGGTGAACCCGGCAGACTGGACGAAACAAAACATCGCCAAGATGAAACAGCAGATGGAGTTGATGTTGGCTGACTTTGATTGGGAGCGAGAAGTAGATACAACATCGCCAGAGTACTACAAATGGACTCAAAAGATTTTCACGCTACTCTTCGAAAAAGGTTTGGCCTACCGTAAAGGCGCAGAGATTAATTGGGACCCAGTGGACCAAACCGTATTGGCTAATGAGCAAGTGGACGCCAACGGTAAGTCATGGAGGTCTGGAGCGCAGGTCGAAAAGCGTGTTTTGGAGCAATGGTTCATTGGCATAACAAAATACGCCGACGCGCTCAATGAAGACATGAAAGTGCTCGACCAATGGCCAGATAAAGTTAAGGCCATGCAGAAACACTGGATTGGCAGAAGTGAGGGAGCCGAGATCAAGTTTCCCACCGAAGCGGGACAGGAAATTGCAGTTTTCACATCAAGGCCTGACACTTTATTCAGTGTACAGTTTCTTGCGGTTGCATTGAATCACCCAGTGGTCTTGGATGCACAGAAGTCTGATTTGGAGTTGCTTGACTTCGTAGCCAAATGCGGCGATGGCGTAATTGACCCGGACTCCAAGGCAGGATACAAGCTCAAGGACATAAAGGTGTCAATTCCAATCAATGTGGATGGAGAAAAGAATGCTTCTTTCAACATTCCAGTTTACGCAGCACCATATGTTTTGGGCTCATATGGCCATGGCGCAGTGATGGGATGCCCGGCACATGACGTGCGAGACTTTGAATTCTGGAGCCTCCACAATCCTGATGTTCCCACAATTCAAACTGTTGGCCCTAAAGACAAGAGAAAAGTCGGCCCTGAGAACGTTTTCACTGCCAAAGATGGTTATTTGTATGACTCGTCAAAGCTACCAAATGGCCTTTCTTCTTTAGGAATCTTTAACAATTTGTCATCGAAGGATGCCATGGAGAAAATCGTGGCTTGTCTCGAGGGGACCGACAGCGGGCAAAAATCCACGCAGTTCCGAATTAGGGACTGGTTGATTAGCAGACAACGGTACTGGGGCGCGCCAATCCCCATCATTCATTGCGATAGCTGTGGACCTGTGCCTGTGCCAGACAAAGACTTGCCCGTTCTCCTCCCTCAAGTCGAGGGTAAGCATTTTGGCAAAGGAAACCCTCTTGGAAGCATTGATTCTTTTGTCAACACCAAATGTCCATCTTGTGGCTCTTCTGCCAAGAGGGACACAGACACAATGGATACTTTCATAGACTCATCATGGTATTTTTTCAGGTACACAGACCCAAAAAATGAGTCTTTGATTTTTGACCACAACAAAGCGTCAGCTGCCATTCCCATCGACTTGTATATAGGCGGAGTGGAGCACGCGATCTTGCATTTGTTGTACTCTAGGTTCGTGTCCAAGTTTTTGGGTGACTGTGGATTGTGGAGTGGCGAGCAGTTTAGCAATGAACCAATCAAAAGACTCGTCACGCAAGGAATGGTCCAGGGAAAAACATTCACCGACCCTACGACGGGAAGGTTTTTGATGCCAGATGAGGTGGACCTCAAGGGTTCTTCTGGCCCGCTCATCAAGACCACGGGCGAGACGCCGCATGTTTCTTTTGAAAAAATGTCGAAATCAAAGTATAACGGAGTAGATCCCACTACGTTGATTGAAACCTACGGAATTGATGCTGTGCGGGCGCAAATTCTTTTTGCAGCCCCCGTCTCCGACGCGTTGAACTGGAATGAAGATCACATTCTGGGAACTCAGCGCTGGTTGAGGAAAGTCATTGCCATGAAAGATGATGTGCTAGCAAAGGCATCTGCGCAATACTACCAAGACTCACACGCGGATGAGTATAAGAATGTAACAATTAACGGTCAGCATTTCGACAACGTGAAGCTTACGAAGAACGAAATAAGCCTTTATAATGAGACTCAGTTTTACGCGAACAGGGTCGCTCAGTCGATCGGCACCGACTTGTCGATGAACACTGTCATCTCAGACTACATGAAGTTGACAAACTATCTCCAACTGGTTTTGAAAGCAGACCAAGGCATCATGCCAAACCTTTTGATAGACTCCTACAAAAAGCTTTTGATAGTTATGGCTCCAGTGACACCTTGTGTTGCCGAAGAATGTTGGGAAGGTCTTCAAGTGGGTTTAGGCCAGGAGTGGAAATCGATCTTCTGGCAGACATACCCCACCGCGCAAACGCTTACTCCACCATACAGGGACTACAAAATTATCGTCAACGGAAAACAAATTGGGACAGTGGAGCGCATCAAAAATCTCGATAGCCTTGCTCAAGACGAAATTGTGGATGCTTTAATGAGTCATAAATTGGTGCGCGATCGTGTTGAGGGCAACGCAATAGTGAAGGTCATCGCAAAAAAAGGCGTGGTGAGCGTCATCTGCGGCTCAGCTCCCACATAAAGTGCGGGGGCAAGAACGGCATTTCGTCCATGTACTGCACATGAAAGTTTATGGGGCGGCGCATCATCTAACTTGCCTCAGGGTCTGGGGTAAATGCCAAGCACCTGAAGAAGAATTTTCCGAGGATGCAGTTATTTTTTAAAGGCAACTTTCATTCCACAATAAATTTTTCATTGATCACATTACACGTAAGCGACGTTTCTCATCTGACCTTTGCAAAACCAAACTCCACATTATAATCTCATCGATGATCTGTGATTTGCCATATAACGTTTTAAACCGAATCGTTCGGTTCTCCGAGCGCAACGATAGAATCAAACTTGCAGGATTGAATCGGGAACTCAATCACATTGTCTGCTCGTGGCTATACAATACCATTATGATTGTTGACAATGACCATGAGATCTCACATCTGGACTCCGCGATGTACACCTTGCTAAGAGCACGCGACCTACCACATTTCATAGAATGCTTAGATCGGAGGAACTTCGAGTTTATCGAGAAATTGGTGGTTAACACGCATAGCTCTGAACACTCTGCTGCTTTTTCGCAATTATACCATAGACTTTCTGAACTTTGGAGTAGTTCAGATCACGTTATTAGCTTCTTGAACTATGACATTCTCAGTCTTCGCGTCACGAATTCTTTGAATAACTATTTGGAACTGAATTCAATTCAGTTTGCCGAATATGATGATGAAGACTGTATTCTAGCCAAAAAGAGCCACAAGATTCAGAATTTGCGCAACTGGTTTATGTTTGACATTCTGAACTTTCTAGTGGCTCCAGCGAGCCAAGACTTGCAAAGATTGGGTTTGTACATCGAAAGCAATCATTACCAGGCGACTGCAGACGAAGGTTTAGAGACTCAAAATTTAGATAACGCTAAACGGAATCTATCCCAAATCTCTGAACTTTTCTTGCATTCTGCGTTAGCCTTTGTGAATTTCCTGGCGTTCATGAAGGAGTTGAATATCCCACAATTGCAGTTGCGTCGGCTCTCGCTCACAAGCATGCACAGGCTCAGAAATGACGCGATACTCAATTTCTCGCAAATAATCAATCAGTTCGACCTCAATAACTTGGAAGAACTAGAACTCAAGATCAGCTGCGCGAGGCATCATGAATGTCGGGATCTGTGCATGATACGCTTTTTCTCGGAGTGGAAGTTATACAATCTGATGCACAATATCGATACAAAAATTCGAAAACTTTCACTTGTACACCACAAGTCGCTCACTGAGACGGCCCAGTTCAAGGAAATTGTGGAGAACTTTGTTTTTGACTCTCACTTTTCCAATGTTCGAGAAATATACTTGAACCTTTCAAATATGGTACGCTCTCCAGGAACGCAACTCAGCGTTGATTTAGGCAAGGTCGTTAGCAAGTTGCACATGCTTCCAGAACTAGAAGTCTTACATATTTCAAGCTTCATGAGTGAGTGGATGTGTGGGCTTCCACAGTTATTTCCGGACCTATCAGGTTCATACCGTGATATTTTGGTCAATCGTTGCTCATGCAATGACTGTAATGTTGCAAGATCGAGGTTTGTTGAATTGGCTGACTTGGACAAGGCAAAAAATTACAGTCATAAGGTTGCGTGGAGCGACGTTCAAATTCTGTCTCCCTCTCTGGGTCTTTTGATAGATTTTTCCAAGCCTGAGAATGTCAAATTCTTGCAGTACATCGCCAGTTTAATGAAGCAACTGGAGCTCATAATGGAAAGGAACCTCACGAGCTCGGGCACTATGTTGGATATGAAGTATATGCCGACTTCACTCAATTCAGACATCGAGCCATTCATCAAACTCATGAGGCACTCTTGTCTCAAAGACATATTCCAGCTGTTCTCAAACCAACTTTCCAACTTGAAACAAATCAATTTTGGTGGAATTGTCTTTGCAGCCGAATCCTGAGCATATTCACCGAGCCGCGTCGCGAGCTGATTTGAGCTTGCAGTGTGCATGTCTGACATAGTCTGAATTATAAACTCCGAGATATAATGCTAAAAAATTGTAGTAAAAAAATCAGGCCAGGAATTTTACACGAATAAATATGCGGTGATTAAATTGCTCACAATAGACCCCCATTGTGTTGCCCGTTCCCCGGAATTGTGAGCCTGCATTCAAGCCGCACACAATCCTCACGATCGGCCGGCCTATTGTTATCGTCAACCCACCAAAACTCGGTGTGTATCTACCTATTTTTCACTAAAAGCCTTTCCCTATTCGGACCCAAATCCCATTATATATGGCGCAGGTTTTTTTCAGCGGGGTTAAGAACTTTATTTCAGGTTAATTTTTGCTGAAGTTCTCCCAAAGTCATGCCAATCGCACAGATATCCGCAGAAAGGATTGAGCAGATCAACAGCAAGCTATTGAATGCTGGCGCCATCGGATTTCTAAAAGGCACAATTATCGCTCTCGCCAGCGGTACTTATTTATCGTACAAATATAATCACGGTCCCAACAAAAGGGTTTTTCTGCCCCAGATGAAAGTGGGGTATTTCATTGCTTGGGGTATTGTTGGCATTACGTTTGCTGTTGAAAATGCTAAGATAAGCGTGACCAAAGATTTGGCAGAAGAAGAGAATTTGAAGAGAGAGCAGTACTTTCAGCAGGGCTTGGAGGGATAAAAGATCATTTGTAACACATCTTGAGAAATCTATTGTGAGACATGAAACTATTGATAGTTTTAGACGTAAAATGCCTCTTCGTGATACTTGAGGCCGTTTTCGTTGGCCCAAAGCTTTGTTTTTTTCACCAAAGACTTTGGCCCAGCGGATATCACCCAAACTTTTTCCAAATCGGGGAGCTTTTTGCTACCTTCCATGACGTGCTGGCGCCCTGGAAGATCCTTGCAGCAGACCAAGTTGTGCGACTCATCCATCACTGGCCCAGAACATTGTGTGAAAATGTCACTCTCATTGACACACCAGTTGTAATATCGGTAGTTCAACAACGGTCTGCCCTTGTATATGTGACAATCCAAATGGAGCTTCCTGATCGTTTGCGTGTAATTCATGTGGCACTCGTCCTCGCAGTCTAGCTGCGGTACGAACTGCTCGTTGATGGAGTGAGACTTACTAGTCCTTCTCGAAGTAAGTGAGTTCACATCGTCGACAGGGTGAAAAGATACATCTTGATCGTTTATTTCCCCAAGTAATGCTTCATTTTCGTTCAGCCCAGAAGGCGGAGACATTGTCGGCTGAATCTCTTGTTGGCACTCTTCGTCCATCTCGTAGCCAGCCTCATTTGTGAAATCGACGTCAACATTCTCGCTTTCCTGATTCCCTACATTTTCTTCTTCTTCGGGACCCGTCAACTCACCGCCCTCATTTGCTTCTAAATCTGCCGTGGTTATTTTCACCGAGTGTGCAAAAGTCCCGTAACTCGATGCATTGCGCAAATTAGAGCTGTCAAAGCAGTCGCGTACAGTGGAGCTTCCCGTGACAAAAATTTCAAAATCGTCACCATGAACTATCCCTTCGAAAAAGCGAAGCACTGCAATGTCTCTAAAGTCTCTTACAACCCAAATGACCTTGACTGGGATGCCATGGTAATTCGCAACTCTGACCAACGGAATTGCAAACGAGATTGCCGAGCCGCCTATGACAATCAAGATTTTGCGAGCATTGACGCTTAATTTCGAAATGGAAAAATTAGTGTCTGGGCTGTTTCTCGATCTGATCAAAAGAAGCTTTGGGTCAAAACTGCCATAAATTGCATATCGGCCTTTGTTTCTCCATACAAACGAGCTTTTCCTCACCACAAGCCGCTGGCATCTGTCCAGAGGCAACGATACGAGAGTATATGGATGATAATTTGGAATGAGTTGTTTTCCTAAGCGCACAATGGGGTTCGGATGATAGTCTGTAATGCGTATGTGAGCACCAGGATTGATGGCTCGGTTTTTGATTAATGCGTTAGGTATATCAACGCACGCTAGGTTGGGAGAAACGTCGTTTACTTTGATATCAAAGTCAGAGGAGACGCACGTCATCGAGATACGATGGATCGCCTGGTATGCCAAAAGAAGCACATTCAAAACGTTCGCAATAGACGTATTGATGGGCCGTATATGGAGCGGAAGGCAAAGCACAATCACCCAACTCCAGAAATAGTGATTGAAAAAGAATGTTTTGTAAGAACGGTCTCGTACGCGCAGAAGTGACGTTACTATGATCAAGGCGAAACCAGCCACGCCAGCCCATCCGTAAAGGTTCTCCCGTTTCCATGCTTTTTCCCAGGTATTATTCACTTGAAAGTATCCAAGGTAGATCACCGTATGCAAAATCGCTAATAACACCACCACTCGTGAAAGCCATTTGTGGATAGGGAGTAGTGATAAATATAGCGTATGCGGAAGCGGTGATGGTCTCATGGTGAGGAAAAAGACAGTTGGGAGCGACTGAGCACACAACCTTCCCAAGCGCTTACTGACAAATATCAAATCACCACGATTGGTTTCGATCAAACCTAAAATCGCGAAAACCGTTGACCAGAGGAATACTTGGGAAAGTGTATTTGCATTGAGGTAAACTGAATGCGCAATTCTCGCCACTGCCTCACAAATCTTACTCATCATCGATCCATTTTGGGTTGATTCAGGAGAATTTCGACCCAATGCTTGGTTAATGGACCTCAAGATATGCACTCTGTTCAATAACCAGAACCCTTTTGCTCGTAGATAATTGTGAAGAGGGATCGCAGCCAAGAACACCGTCATGAAACACGCGAGTATTGTGCCGTACTTGATTGTGACCTCTTGCCTCAATTCGGCATATTCTGGTGATTTCGAGTTTTTGTCAGGGTAGTAGAAAAAGTCGTCCCACTGATTGACGAAGTCCATCTTAGAAGTGCGAGGCACGGACGGCAGGGCTCGAGGGGATGTGGTCGCTTACTGCGTGACCAATGCAAGTTGATGGTGAAGCTTAAGTAAGGTATTTCTTTAAGCTGAAGTGGAATTATCAACAGTGACTATGTATGAAAGTTTCAAATTATGATGTCTATTTTTTTGTTGGGTGTGTGGATCTTTGACTAAGCCGGCGGGCCGTGCATGTGGCCGTGACGTTTGAGAGGTGATGAAATTAGCAACCATGCATGGCCGCGTGAGCGAGAAGCCCTGCCAAACTATGACGACACCTTTTGCCAGCGGACAAAATTTTTATTTAACCTGCCGTAATTGACACTTGCTGGAAAGCTTAATTTATGGGTTGGGGCTTCTATTCGAACGTGGAACAAGAAAAAAACTCTGCGAGATTGAAACGTTAAATAATGAACACTGGAGCACAACAATCGCTTCGAATTCGCGCTTTTACTTATCTAAAAGATCTTCCCCTTACATAAACAATAGAATTTATGAGCCCTATTTCCATTTCTGAGATTGAAAGTACGAAATACCCCAACTCCAACACCACATCAATGAACTTTCTTTCAAATTCACCCACATCAATACAATTGCTGCATGCCACCCTTGCCCTTTTTTCCCTTCGAGACCACCCCACTCTGATTTGGCTTCTTTACTTTGTGTTTGCTCGGAAGCACGCCCGAACGTGATGCTTGGATTGACTTCCCACCTGTCTTTGCCTTCTTTCCGTTTGTTTTTGAGGCTAAATAGCCCGATCTCGAAGGCTCGTAGTTCTTAGACGAGGATGTATATGCCAGCTGTGTAGACTTTTTCTTGCTTCCACCGCTTGTATTCTTGTTGCCATTGCTGTTGGAGTACCCACTATTATAGCTCTTACTATAGTCACTGTTGTAGTTCTTGCCGTATCCATTGCTGTAGCTGTTGTTGTAGCTGTTGTTGTAGCTGTTGTTGTAGCTGTTGTTGTAGCTGCTGTAGTTATCGTTGTAGTTATCGTTGTAATTGTTGTAGTTGTTGCTGTAGCTATTGTTACCGAAGCCACTTTCGCTAGAGAAATTTCGTGACGAGTTGTCCAGAGATCCCTTAGTCTGTTTGCCGAAACACTTGTCAAAATAGCGGTTCCTTAGTTCCTGCGGGAGATTGTTCCCGCTAAATGCACTACCATCGCTGTTAGGAATTCGCGACGTGCGTTGTTCGGGACACTCGTCACCGTAGTGAAAATTATCACCACAGTTGTAGCAGTATCCAGATGGAAGTTTGACGTCTGCCTCGCACGTGATCGTGAGGTACGACCGCCATATACTAGGGCAATTATCGTCACTGTGAGTGTGTGAATCACAACCCTTGCAATACTGCTGCTTGCGCTTCTTGCTGGTACACATGGCCCAAGTATGGCCACGATCACCGCACCGCGAGCACACGATAGTGGTTGGACACTGAGTCTCGTAGTGGTCGTCCTTAACACCACACTTGTGACAGATAACCGTCTTGCATTTAGCGCGTACGTGGCCACGTTTATGACAGTTGTCACAAAGTGGGCCAAGGCCCTGCAGCGCATTGATGGCGTCTCCTGTTGAAGGGTCTGTTACGCCAAAATACCGCCCAGCGCCACGGAGCTCAATGAGCTCATCGGCATTGTCGTTGACTTGCTCAAACGAGAGCGACGTCACGTCATCTTTTTGAAAAGATGGCTCCTTCACTTTTCTTTCGGGCTTGGGTTCGACCGGTCCCGCAGCTTTCTCCTTCCACCTCAATTTATCCTCAAGCTGGTCAGGTTCAGTGTCTTCCGCGAATGATATTAGGCCCATCGCGTTATGCAGTTCTGTAGTTCTGTAGTTTGCGTCAAAAAGATGTTGAAGTGCAATCGGAAATGGCTAAGGTTCGTTCTTGTTACTTTCCGAGTAATATTTGCGCTAAAGAAAATTATTTGGCGTTCGAATACTCAATGAAAAACAAGTTCTTGCAAGTGAATAATCCCTCTGGCATGTTTTTTTTTTTATCGCGCATACGTCTATCGAGGGCGACTGTCGCCTATGCAGTCGCGTGGTATGGAATGAAGCCAGTTTGCCAAACCAAGCCGAAATTTGTGAGACCGCTCCTAGTTTTATGTTTTTTGCATGATTCATCTGATATTCTAGCTCGAAGCTCCTCTTTTCAAAATTCATATCTTTGCAAAGATTCCAGTCCAAAACAAAAAAAAAAGAATTTATGGTTTTTTGCTGGTTGCCAGCAAGCTCGATCATTTTGGATTTAACGCGCTTCAAATGATGTGAAACTCAAGACCAACTAATATAAATATAAGGTAAATTTTTAGTCCTAGTCAACACACGCATCAAAATCATTTATAATTATTTACATGTACTTCATTCTATCCCCATAAACAGATCTAAAAAAAAAGATCAGAGTTGAAGCGGCAGATGGGGTAAGTACAGCCATTAGGGCGATGACAACCTAATTATTTCTCATACGCAGCCAAGCCAATATCAACGCAAGGCAAGGCAGCGAAGCTGACTAGGGTTTTATATATATTCATGTATACGTTCGTGGAGAGCTAGGTAAGTAATTCTGGATCCCAGTCGTTAATCAGATGTATCAAGCAAAAAAAAAAGAAAAAACAAACGACATACTTCCCAACGTAATATTCAGCAAGTGGTCGAGAAACTTGAAGTTTGATCTTCTTCATCATTTGAAAACTATTTTATAAAAGTATGGGAATACAAACACAGTTGAACACCAGGCACAGTCCAATTCATACACAACACCCGAGATAGACCAGCCCATTGGATGTCACAACGTAAGGCCGCAATCGATTGATTTTAAAAAGAAATAGCTCGATTACAATTTTTGAGGCCCGAAAATAACATGAGCGACGGAGCCTCGCTGAAAATGTGAGGATCATATTCTTGATTTGTTTGACTCAACACAACTTCGTCCAACTAGGTTTGTTCATAGCTCGGGTATATGTTATTCAACATTTGACAGTGTAAATATATCTTTCGAGTCGCGCTTCTTTATTACAAGACGTTTCTAACGATATGAGAGGCAGCTTGAGTCTCCAAATCAGGGTTGTCACCGGCAACGTTGAAGCTCGATTTGAGATAGTCTTGATGCTTTAAAGCAGCGAAAAGGTAGCAGAGACTCGCAAGAAGGAAGAACACGGCAATAACAATCAATGAAGTCGCCATGAGCAACAAACTCAACCATTGAATCACACTCATCAATAAGTAGAAGCCGCAACGTGGCCAGTTATCGTCAAAGTTGCGCACAAAGTTGGTGAAAGTATCTGTCAATGGGCAAATCTTCAACAAGAAGGGCACCTCAACGAAAAGGACGACCAAGCCTTGCACTAAGGCAATGACAGAAAATATGATCACCAAGTTAAAATGGAAGATGTTGGCGACGCCGAGGGCCACACACAAGATGATTGTGAACAACGAAATCCATTGGCCGTATAGCGAAAAGTTTTTCTTCTTGAAATCAGTGGAAAGACCACCAAAGACATTGGAGGATATTGTCAGGAAGCTGAGTGCCATTGTTGAGAATTTCTAAAGCACGTGGAGATTGAGTATTACCTGATGTCTGTTTAGGACTGCAGCGAAGGAGACGTTGTACGTTATTCAAGTCCTGTCGCGGGGGTGCAGGCGGAGAGCTATACAAATACTTCTGTGGTATGACTTAGAACTAGGTATGAAACACGATAGTGGTTTGTTTCGTGTTATTATATAATCTGAACGACCGACAAAAATTTAACACGCTACTAGAAATGTATCATAAATTTCGCTTTGCTAGGCTTCGTTTATATCCGGCGGGGCAGATTGCTCGATCCTAATGTTGCGATTAAGGCCGCGGAGGCTGGAGTAGATATGCGTGACACGAATTATAGCCTCGACCAGATAAATGATACAGTATTGAAAACTTTTAGAAAAGCCGTGTAGGAGTAAGTCGCTTTTGCAGGATTTGTTTAGTCTAGTGAAGTCACTAATCAAGCTTTAATTGGACCGAGCAAATACCATTGCCAGTCGAAAGTGAGTACTCTGGACTTTCCTCAACGCGTTATTTGGCAGAACTGTCTCAAGTTCAGCTGAGGTGTCACCTAGTTCAATCACACAGACTTATGATATGCTTTATTCGAGACTTTCGAACCGCTTTTTCACGACGGATGTCAACCACTATCTTTATTTCGCTATGGCACAAATTTGAAATACCTGACACATTCGTCATCAAGCGCATTACGGTTGGTATGTCACAGTTGAAGTATTGAGATGGTGGAAAAATTGCAAAGAGCAGTGCCCGCTTTCACTATGCAATAACAAGCTCATCAGGAATAAAACGACTCACAGATTTGAATGCTCAATCAGGAAAACTTTAGTCTGACCAATCATTAGCAATTTGAAAAAGCTTTTCGTTTCCGCTTGTTCTGACGTAAAAGGTCATCGCAGGCTTCACCAAAACGAGCCTACTGTATATGAACAGAATACTCGATGAAAGCGAAAAATATTGTACATTTCCACAAACCCCTGCAATATTGGCTACTGAGCACATTAACATTGCTGATCAGAGCTTGAATTTGATTGATATAAGTCAATTGGTATTACATAATCTGCATTTCTCCCTCCAAAAAGACCAATTCAAAGCAACGCTAAGAAATGGGTAGAGAAATTGTGATCGGGCTTGTGGGCAAACCTTCCAGTGGTAAGTCCACTACATTAAACGCATTGACCGACGCAAATGCTAAGGTTGGCGCGTTCCCGTTCACAACAATCGATCCGAATAAGGCGACGGGGTATATGGAGATGGAATGTGCGTGTAAGAGATTCGGCAAGGAAACGTTATGTAAGCCTAACTATGGATACTGCAGAAACGGCGTCAGGGGTGTGCCTGTGATGCTTCTTGATGTGGCAGGCTTGGTGCCCAATGCCCACTTGGGCCGTGGTTTAGGAAACAAATTTCTCAGTGATCTAACCGAGGCAGATTGTCTCATCCATATCGTGGATGTGAGTGGCACCACCGATGCCGAGGGGAAGGAAACGAGGGGCTACGATCCATTGAAGGATATTGAATGGCTTCAAGACGAAATTTTTCGCTGGATTTTGGGCAATCTTACGGAGAAATGGGGCTCTGTTGTGAGGCGCCATACATCCACGAAATCGTCAACATTAGAGACGTTGAGAGCCCAGCTCGGTGGCTACTACGCGAACAAGCAGCTCATTGGCAAGGCGCTAGATAAGATCCCCAACTTGCCGCCGCTTCAAGAATGGGACCCAGAAATGGTGGAAAACGTTGTGAAGGCATTTATGAGCGTGAAGTTCCCCACGATCTTGGCTCTCAACAAAATGGACCATGCGGATTCTGACAAAAACGTATCGAAAATCATGTTGAAGCATCCAGATACGAAATGTGTATTGACGTCGTCATTGACGGAGGTGTTACTCCGGAAGTTG
This sequence comes from Metschnikowia picachoensis, assembly GCA_030556465.1. Taxonomy (NCBI): domain Eukaryota; kingdom Fungi; phylum Ascomycota; class Pichiomycetes; order Serinales; family Metschnikowiaceae; genus Metschnikowia; species Metschnikowia picachoensis. The sequence goes on from JAKTUB010000290.1 coordinate 42,496, forward strand.
GCCGCCCAGAACTACATCAAATACGAGCTGGGAACAGAATTCATCGATACTGCTGAGGACCTCCCAGACGCAGGGCTTCGTGAGCTCGACGAAAAACTCGCAAACCGAATTGAAAATATCAAGGACTTGGTGCTCTACCGGTTCGGGTCCACAGGCGTGGTACAGCTACTACAAGCCGCCGCAGAGGTCTTGGACCTCGTGCCTGTCTACCCTGTGCGAAACATCAACACTTTCGGCGGAGCAACAGGGCCCAACGTTTTCAGAGACTGTGTCTTGGTTAAACGCGGTACTCCAGTGATTCAGGTTGCACGCAAAATCATGGGTGACGTCACCATTGCTGCGATAGAGGGCGTGGGTGGCACCCGAGTGGGTGAGGAGGATACCGTAGACAAGGGAAAGAACGATATTTTGTCGTTTAGGCTAGTCCCTGGTGGTCACTAACGAGCTTGACCACAGAATGTACTCAGACAATAGAGAAGAGCGGGAGTCCAAATAGTAATTGTCGAGGGCAGATCTTGCCTTCTTAGAAGCTACTGTGCTCCCGAGCAATAGTCGCATGCGAGACTAGCTACCATGCGAAGAACTATGATTACACTCTTAGTCTCTTAATAACGACGTCTTGCCACGACCGTTTCGTGAGCCAAAGATTGACCTACCGAGTTGTAGTGCATATCATATATGACCATCGAGCGCAAGAGTGCTTCAGAGTCGATAGACGCAAGTTGGGAAACGTCTTTCAAGTCAATCGGCACTTCACACAAATTGTAGCAGGCGGGAAACAGAAACCAATATGTCTGTTCATTTTTGTTACGAGCCTTCCCACCCTCTGTGACCCAATGTGCCTGATTTTTATCGTGGGTGGTCTGATGCGCATATTCCTTATGGACGTCCGAGCCGGACCTGGTCCGATATGTGCGGACCGCCCGCCTACTCAGCATCACGCTTGGCCGACCTCTACACACACGCGTTCTTATAAACCACTTGTAATAATTTAACATTTATTTTTTAACAATTTCAATTGAGATCCTGAAATTGTAGAAATGAGGTTGGTATCATCGCAAGAATTGACACTGGAACAAACTTCAAAGCTTCAGAAATTGATTGATGCCGTTCCTAAGATTTTAGCCCAAATTGAGAATCCGGAGTACGATGAGATTTATGGGTACAGAATCGGTCTCGAGGGCGAGGAACATGTTGATGTTGCTGTGAGAAACGAGATTTTGCTCAAGTTCTTGATTGCCACCGAGTATGATGTTGCTGCAGCCCAAGAGAAATTGGTCAAGACTTTAAATTGGAGACACAAGTTCCAAGTTTTGAGTGCGGCATACTATGAGAAGTTTGATGTTGGGCTCGAGAAATTGGGTGTTATCACGGATTACAAGAGCAACGTTGACAATTTCCGCGTGGTGACGTGGAACTTGTATGCAAATTTGAAGAACCCTAAAAAGCTTTTCTCCAAGTATGGTGTAGGTGTAACCGAGGACGGCTCCGCTGCTCTACAAGCTGAAGACGAAGCTCTCCCAGGCACGATGTTTTTGCGGTGGAGAGTTGGGCTCATGGAGCGTTCTTTGTCCCTTCTTGACTTCACCAATAAGGATAATTGCAAGGCCGCGCAGGTGCACGATTACCATAACGTGTCAATGTTTCGCATGGACCCTGGCATGAAGGCCGCCACAAATGAGATCATTAAGGTGTTTGGTGATAACTACCCGGAACTTCTCTCGAAGAAATATTTCATCAACGTACCTTTGCTCATGGGATGGATGTTTACATTTTTCAAAGCCACTGGCTTGATGGGTACCGCCACCACTAAGAAGTTTGAGATGCAAAATCATGGTGATTTGAGCTCGTCTTTTGGTAAGAACAACTTGCCCAAGGAGTACAATGGGGGCAATGCGAGCGAGGGAGTCCCCGACATTTTTGCCCTGGCAGTGTCAGACTTTCAAATATCCGTGCCTGAATACGGATCAGTTTTGTTGAAGAAACTCAAGCGGAAAACCGGTGCTCAGGAGAGTCAGGGCTCACCTGGCACTACAAGGCAGACAGATGTCGCAGAGGAAATTATTGCAAGCACGTAGTAATCTTTCAAAGTCGTAGAGTGAGCAGCTAATAAGGCGAGTTTAGGCCAAAAATCTAAAGCTTGCAATCTACAAAAATATACGAATAGTCTGGGTTTGTTGCAAAAAGCGTACCTCGCCGTGGCTTTTGAATGTGTGAACATGTACGGCGTCGCGATGACACCATCCAGCCACAACACTATATATGGATCAGTGAACAACATCTCAGAGAAACCGAGCAGCCGCCTTGCCCAAACCGCAACTTTCTGCCGATATGTTTCATACCTTGATCGGTATTCAGAACATTACATAGTGTGTACATTACGGCTGCAGTGCACCCCACCACGCGGGCAAGTCACGTGCGTGGTTCATAACAGAAGATCTTTGTGTGTGTAGACAATAGTATCAAGTCCAGGTGTCCAAAAATCATACCGTCCCGCCATGGCGTCTACCTACTACGATATTCTTGAAGTCGATGTGGATTCCACGCAGGACGAAATCAAAAAACAGTACAAGAAACTAGCAATAAAATACCATCCAGACAAGACCCAGGAAAAGGCCCACCATGAGCGGTTTCTCCTCATACAAGAGGCTTATGATACGCTCAAAGATGAAGATCTGCGGCAAAAGTATCACCGTGAACACAATATCGGAGTTCCCGCGCGGCCAGCTTCTAGCTATTCATCCTCACGCGGTTACAACTTCGCCGCAGATTACTCCTCATTTCCACGGAGGCAACACGCAAGGACGTCATATGCTGACGCGCCGTTTGCCTCGTCATTTTTCGATCTCTACCAACGGAGTTCAAAAATGTACCTGGACCATTTTTCACGCAGTACGAGGTACGAGGCCAAGGAGACCGAGGACCGGGCGCTGATGTATGAGGAGTACGCGCGAAGAAAAGCACACGAAGAGCAGGAGCGCATGCGCCAGCAAGAGGAGATTCGGCAGAAAATGGAAGAACTGCTACGTAGACAGAAGGAGGAACGGGCGCAGGCACAGGCAGCGCGGGCGCGGCAGGCGGCCGAGGCAGCATTTGCAAAAAGTCGTGGTTTTGGCGATGCCAGGAGTGAATACGAGCATGCGAAGGCAGAGGCTTATAGGCGCACGAGGGATGCGGATCGACATGCGGCCGAGAATGCGTACCGCTTCGCACATCAGCACAAGGGCTCAGCGGAATTCATTGTTGTGGATGATGATGAGACAGAGAGGGGTACCGAGCACAGAGCCCATCACGGCAACCAGAATAGGACACTGCATGAATCTCACGAGGATGCCAGTTCCACGTCGGTGAATATGGATCAGGACGGCCCATCAGAGAGTAAATTTGAAACCGCTGAAAGTGGGAGTGAATCAGAACTGGACGAGGACGAGGACGAGGACGATGAAGATGAAGATGAGGTGGGTGCTGATATGTATAAAAAAGCTTATTCTGATGATATGGATGGAGAAGAACAAGAGGAAAGTACAACGGGCGATTTCGGTGATCCGGGAAGCGTGCCTCTTTCAGAAACTGCAGATCATCCGGAAGCTTCATTTGCGCCGGAAGAACCTCTGATGCTGTCGTCCTCCCACCATCAACCCGAGGTGGTAGAGGTTGCCGAGGAAAGTGATCATGATGCTGTCTACGACACGGGCCCTTCAGGAAAAACTATGGATGACACGACGGACAGGTCGTCTCGCGCAAGATCACATTCACAGACGTATATCCAGCGTCCCGAGAGTCTGTTTGACTCTGAGCTCAATAGTAGGCATTCAGGTTCAAAAAAGCCTAGGCTTGCAAATTACGAGGGCATGAAGAGCACGCTTCACACGTACTTTGACGACGTGGATTTCTCGGAAATCCGCAGCACGCTACCGGACTACTCGCAAAAAACAAGAAAGGCTAGCTCGTCGAACACGGCGCATGTGCCGAAAAAGGCCCGCTACGCAGAATACACGGATGGTACTTCGCACGCTGAAACACTCTATACGCCGGTCAACAAAAAGTACATGCGCAAGAAAGTCAGCACGATATCAGTCTCAGACTTGTCGCCCGATGTTGATGACTCTTCGCTATTGTTCTCCGCCGAACTGCCGTCTTTCAAAGTGCACCAAGACGTGACAAACCGGGATTGGGATGTTTATTTGGCCCAAATAAATGATTATAAACGGAAGTTTACGCAGTACCGGAGAGCCGTTTTGGAGTATCAAATGGGTCGGCTTGGTAAGGACGAGGACCATCACAACATCATATACTCGGACACATCCTGCCTAGATGTGTACCAGTCGTGTCTATTTAACGACGTACTACTAATGCAAAACTTTACGCGCGCGCTCCAAGAGTTTCGCCAAACGCTCAAACAGTTTCACGTGAATTGCGAAACTGTGGAGAAAATGAAGAGTCTGATTGGTTGATTGGCGCTTGGCGTCGATGGTACGTCGACATTCTGTGAACCAAAGCACGGTTGAGGTTAGCAGACAAACGTTCGTGGCAACAAATTGCTGCTACAGGGGTGTCTAAAGCTCTTTTTTCACCTTACTCACCATCTGGTAATGCGATGATATTGAAATGTGCTGCACGATCATATGGCCGACAATATTTAATTCGTTGAAACTTATCGCTATCCAGTACGAAGAATGTGATCGCTTTTCGAGCAATGGGCTTCACCAGCTTATATACAAGTGCGTCTAGATTTGCCATACGGAAAGCCCGGGAAAAGCTTCATAACGTATTGATGGTGCCAGGCGGTGAAGTACAGATAAGTTAGCTGCTTGTGTTATTTATATTGAGTATGTCCAAATAATAGTCGAAAGTTAACTCAGCTAAAAAATCATAGCTTTGTTCACTTTATCAAACGCGTGCACTGATTCTCGGAACGTGTTCTTGTGTGTCTTTATGACCTGAAAACATTATTACACCCTATTGCATTCTAGTACAGCAAACGCCCTCGAATAATGTCCCGCTTACAGTGAGTATCGATTATGAAAATGAAGCAATCTTTTCCAAGCACCCTTTCCCCTTTATTTCAAGCTGCCAATTTTCGAAAGTGAGATCTGGATTCTGGACCAGACGCGTATGCGTGTATGCCCCGCGTAATCACCTCTCAACAACCTGCAAATTTAAAACTTCGCGCGGCTTAACCTCTACTCTTGCAGTATCATATCAGGTCAAAAGCATCACCAAAGTGAGCCTCAACAAAAACAATGGGGTACCAACGCCAGGCGTTCATCGTCATCGGAGTACTTTTCCACTTTTACTACCTCTGGCTGATTTTTGACATCTACTTTGTGTCACCTCTAGTGCATGGAATGGACCAGCACCGCTCCACACTGGAGCCGCCTGCGAAACGGCTCTTTTTGATTGTTGGAGACGGCCTTCGCGCAGACAAGACATTCAAAAAGCTTGTTCATCCGACCACGGGCAAGGAGCAGTACTTGGCACCGTATCTTCGTAGTCTTGTGGAAAAAGAGGCTACGTGGGGCATATCCAACACGAGAATGCCCACTGAATCGAGGCCCGGTCACGTGGCAATGATTGCTGGATTCTACGAGGACGTGAGTGCTGTCACCAAAGGCTGGAAGGAAAATCCAGTTGATTTTGACTCGTTCTTTAATCAGTCTACACATACTTACTCTTTTGGCTCGCCCGACATCTTGCCCATGTTTGCTTATGGCGAGAACGTGGTTCCAGGCCGAATTGACGTGTGCATGTATGGCCACGAGTTTGAAGACTTCACACAAAGTTCGATAGAGTTAGACTCTTTTGTGTTCAAGCATTTTGATCAGTTGATGGAGAGTTCGCAGACAAATAAGTCGCTTCACGATGAGTTGCACCAGCAAGGAAATGTATTCTTTTTGCATTTGCTTGGACCAGATACCGCGGGTCACGCATACCGTCCTTACTCTGCTGAATATTACGATAATATCCAGTACATTGATGAGCAATTATCACGGCTCATTCCCAAGATTCATGAGTTTTTTGGTGATGAGGAGTCTGCCTTCGTCTTCACTGCTGACCATGGTATGTCAGATTTTGGCTCTCACGGAGACGGGCACCCGGATAACACACGCACGCCTCTTATCGCATGGGGTGCTGGTGTCAATAAGCCGTTATTGGCATCTGAGGAGCAAAAACAAAAACAAGATCCGGTCGCGAACGGGTATGAGGCGGACTATTTCGATACCTGGGGATTTGACCATTTGCAGCGTCACGACGTGCGTCAAGCTGATATTGCGTCTCTTATGGCGTATTTGATCGGTGCCAACTATCCTGCCAATTCTGTCGGCGAGTTACCCTTGGCATACATCCAAGGCACACCATTGAACAAAATAAAAGCCCTTTACGAGAATGCCTTGGCTGTTGTAGAGCAGTACATCGTCAAGGAAAGCGAGGTTTACGACCATCAGTTCCGATACAAACCATTTGACCCTTTCTTGAAAAAACCCGTGGCCGTTTACAAGCAGGAAATCGAGACTCTCATCACGTTGATTGAATCCGGTGTTCCACATACAGCTGAACTAGAAAAGGAAGCAATCGAGTCGGCTGAGCAATTGATGAAATGCGCATTGGATGGACTCAACTACCTTCAGACTTACAACTGGTTACTCTTGCGCTCAATTGTTACCTTGGGCTTCTTTGGCTGGATAACTTACTCTTTCAACGTGTTCTTGAAGTTATTCATCTTGAATGATTACAACCAGCCAGCGCACAATAAGCCTCTCCTTCTTTCATTTGGATTAATCGGTCTGGGGCTCAATTACTTGCTTTTCTATCAGAGCTCGCCGTTCAACTATTATATGTACGCGGCATTCCCAATTTTCTTTTGGTACACTATTTTCAATGAGCGTGGCTTATTTACTGAAGGCTTGAGACAGCTTTTCTTTGGCATTTCTAACACAACAAAAGCGTTCACTCTCGTGTGCTTTCTCGGCATGTATGAAAGCATTGTATATGGCTACTTTGACCGCAACATGTTCTCGGTGTTATTTTTCCTTGTTGGTCTCTATCCGTTTTTTGTTTCCAGAGAGTTAGACACATCGACAAAACTTTGCTGGCTAGTGAGTTGTGTGAGTATGTGTATATTCACAAACTTGGATGCTGTCAAAACAGAAAGCTTGCCACAAATAAATACCAGTACCGCTGCAGCGTTTGCAGTGGGTGCAATTGGCGCACGTCAAGTCTTACACAGAAAAGTGCCCACTTTCTCCAAGTACGTTGTTTTCGGTCAATTGGCTGCCATTTTGGTGATGTTGTATGCAACTAATGTGTCAGTTACTTCGTTGCAAGCAAGGGACGGCCTTCCTTTGTCGTCTCAGGTCTTGGGATGGGTAACTTTCGTGGCCTCGTTAGTGGTGTTACCATGTTTGCATACATTGAGACCATCTCCCGACTATCAGTTGCGTTTGTTGATCATATACCTCACGTTTGTGCCTACATTTGTCGTCCTCACGATCTCTTTTGAGCTATTCTTTTATGTTGGCTATTCTTTGGTGCTTTTGCAATGGTTGAACATTGAGTCGCAGCTCAAATTCGATAGTGACAGTATCAAGACAAATAGCGGCAAAAGAGAGCTCCCGAAGGGCTACTGGTTGCAGATTATTCGCATCTCCATTATAGGATTTTTCCTTTTGCAGTTTGCTTTCTTTGGAACAGGAAATGTGGCTTCGATTTCATCGTTTTCTTTGGACTCAGTCTACAGGTTGATTCCGATCTTTGATCCTTTTCCCATGGAAGCATTGCTCATGCTCAAGTTGATAATACCATACGTTTTATTATCAACAAGCTTTGGTATCATGAATTATCAGCTTGAGATCAGGAAATTTACAATCTCTACTTTGATTATCTCCACATCAGACTTCTTATCCTTGAATTTTTTCTACTTGGTTAAGACAGAAGGATCCTGGCTCGATATCGGCGTCACGATCTCCAACTACGTTTTGGCCATCATTTCATCCTTGTTCATGCTTCTACTTGAGTTGGTGAGTACGGTGATTTTGCGTGGTGTTGAGTTTGATGAGGAAGAGGCCAAGACAAGACGAAAGATTCAAGAAATCATAAACGACCATCAACCAATAAGTTCCAGAATGAGAAACAAGAGAAAGAAAGACTAGGCAAAAGGACTGAGTTTCACATTTACGATGAAAATTTACAACACGCGCATGCAACATCAAGTGACATACTTCGTATCAGTTCTTGTCTCAAATTGGAATGGGGGCATCCTACATTTTGGTGTCATTGTACAAAGTTTTCTCGATGGCGCGCTAGAATAAGAATTTAACTACTCATTCTTCATCTCAGGTATGCTCATTGAGCAATATTTGAGGGCATGACCTCATTTACCTCTTCTAAAGTTTAAAGATGCGTTCGTTCTCCACACGTGGCCAGGAGCGGCGAGTTCAAGACAATTCTGCAACCTCACTTGACTGAGAGAGAAGTTGGTATGTTTGCCGAACGTGGCGGTCCCATATGCAAAATTATGGATGGTTTCAAAAGAATCATTATGAAGAAACTGTAACATCTGCCATGCGTTGAATGCGGGGCTCAGCTTAAAATTGCTTATTCCACTTATGTATCAAAAAAGACTAATCTAGATGTTTGAGACCCTGCATAGTGTCTCATCACGTGATGTCTGAGTCTTCATGCATTTGCCTGTCGCGGTGACGACTTGACGTAATCCCGAACTGAAAAATACATTGTATTTATTCAACAACACGAACACAACACGAAAAAAAAGACCCAAAATGACCACGGAAATCTGCGGCAAGCGTGTTTTAATGATAGACAACTATGACTCCTTCACCTGGAACTTGTACCAGTTCTTGTGCCAGTCGAAGTACAGTGCCAAGGTGGAGGTGTATAGAAACGATGAGGTTGACATTGAGACAATTGAAACCGTGATCAAGCCAGACATTATTTTCATTTCCCCAGGCCCTGGCCACCCTTCTACAGATGCAGGAATTTCAAAAGCTGTCATTGATCATTTCAAGGGCAAACTCCCGATTTTTGGTGTCTGTATGGGCCAACAGTGCATGGTGGAGGTTTTTGGAGGCACCGTATCTTATGCTGGTGAAATCGTGCATGGGAAAACATCCACGATCAAGCATGATGGTAAAAGCGTTTTTTCCGGTGTTCCGCAAGGTTGTGCTGTGACGAGATACCATTCTCTCGCCGGATTAAAGGCTAGTCTTCCAGACTGTTTGGAGGTGACGGCCACCACAGAATCTGATCCCGAGGTGATTATGGGTGTGCGCCACAAGGAGTATGCTATTGAAGGTGTTCAGTTCCACCCCGAATCAATTTTGACCGAGGCCGGCCAGATTCTAATTGACAACGTGTTGAAGTTGCAAGGAGGTTACTGGGCTGACAACAAGAAGGCTACAGCACCTGCCAAAGAAAACATTTTGACAAAGATTTATAAGTCCAGAGTTGCTGACTATGAGCAGATCGAGAAAATACCTGGCAAAAAGTTTGCGGACTTGGAAAAGAGTCATTCGCTTGGCGTGGCCCCACCTGTCATCAACTTTTACGAGCGTCTTCTCTTTACCAAAAGCCGTGGCCAGAACATTATCTTGTCCGAATTCAAGCGTGCTTCTCCCTCCAAGGGCGATATCAACATAAATGCACATCCCGCGGCACAAGCACTTACTTATGCTCAGAATGGGTGCTCGACAATATCTGTGTTGACTGAGCCAAAGTGGTTTAAAGGCTCTTTGGACGATTTGTCTGTCATCCGCAAAGTAATTGACAATGTAGATGCGAAAGACTACACGAGGCCCGCTGTTTTGCGCAAGGAGTTCATCTTCAACGAGTATCAGATTCTAGAGGCGCGTTTGGCCGGAGCCGATACAGTGTTGTTGATTGTCAAGATGTTACAAGATGCAAAATTGCTTCAAAGGCTATATGAGTACTCATTGTCTCTAGGAATGGTGCCATTGGTGGAGGTGAATGACGCTGCAGAGTTGAAAGCGGCACTCTCGTTAACGCTAAACAACTCGACCGAGGAACCACTTGTCATTGGTGTCAACAACAGAAACTTGACCACTTTTGATGTTGATCTTGGCACGACCAGCTCGCTCGTTGATGCGGCAAAGAACAGTTCACGGAAAGGCGATGTGTTGGTTTTAGCATTGTCTGGAATCAGTTCTGTTGATGACGTGAGCAACTACAAGAAAGATAGTGTGGACGGATTCTTGATTGGGGAAAGCTTGATGCGGGCGGAGGAGCGAGGTGAAGCCGGCAAATTCTTGCACGAACTCATCACGATTTAAGCCAGAGAGAAGAAATGAAAGTAATGTGCAAACAAATAATCTATTGAGCGTTCAAATACAGTATACCTGAAAATAATATTCACGTTTGAGAACCTGTGGCACGAAACCCTGTCTCCGAAAACCAAACGCCTGGAGCTAAAACACAAACAAAATGAAGTCAAAGTTTAATGTAAAACAATTTTCTCTGGAGTAAAGCGATTCCAAGGCAACGACCTGAAACACTTCCTCACTACAAGGCCAAAAAGTCAAGCTTGCAAGTTGAAAAAAGTCTCCTTGCGCTTTTCGACCCTGTGTCTGTCTTTAAAGTGTCTCAAGTAATTCGAAAGCGGTTTTTTCTCACGGGTGGATGTCCAACAGCAGACCTCAATCAAGTCAAAACACGCAGGGCACACAACGCCCGGATGGTCTCTGAGCCGCGGAATAGTCTTCCTTCCAGGAGTGCATTTCTTCGATATATTGTACTTGCCTTGCAAGATGGCATCCGGGGCTAAGTAGTTATCGGTATAAACACCATGCGAGTGACTCATGTGCTGAGAGTAGCACGAGTTTTTGAGCTCGTAGAAGCGAAGGTCCTCACAGTAGCAGCATAGGGCACTGCGAGTTTCCTTAATAGGCGCACCAGTGGTTGGATCCAATTCAACTCGGGTGAACTCCTGCTGATAAGGACGAGAAATGTCAAAAAAAATATTCTTTTCGTAGGCAACGTTTGGGTGCAAGCCCTTGAGACCATCAAGGGATTCCCGGACATATCTCCTTCTATTGATGGCACATTCCAACTCAGCTTTCGATTGGTCGATCTGGTCACCACATGCCTCAATTATCTGTTCCCGGGTTATCAACTTGTTCCGAAGCTCGGGACAAGGAACCTCAATGCTGCTCACTTTGGCTTCCGAATAGTCAAACATTCTCTTCACCCGTTTGGGGGTTTTAGGCTTGCTTCCCAAAGGCTTGGTGACACGATCCTTGCTTTGAGCTGCTGTAAGTTTCTTTGAACCCAGTGGGCTCTTCTTGCTCCCCCTGGCCATATAATTCTGAGAACTGACGCAGATGTTTGAATTTTTCAGCTCGTTGGGCTTTGTGCTTTTCATCAATCCGGCGATTTGTCTGATCTTAAGACTAAGTTCTTTGCGCCCAACAAGAGAAACTGATATTGCATCACCCGTTTGGAATGATCTGGGCACTTTCGACAAGTTTTGTGGGTTCGTGTCTATTTCCATAACAGGCACAAAGCCCCCAGTCCCAAAAGAAGCTGCGGTGTGGGTATACTCCGGTGCATCAAGTGACATGCTTTCCTTGGGCGAATAATCAGCGTCCAGCATCATAGCCCCAGTTTCGATCTGAGACGTGTTGTTGTACGACATGTTGTTTTGTTCCACGAGAAATGGATCGGCGGACTCATTGGATAAAGCAACTGACTGTTTGTAGATCTCAAGACCTGAATCAAGAACATCTTCAACATCCTCAAATTCTAATATTTCGTAAAATGGCCTTAAACCTTGCCCATCAATGTCCAAGCACAGGTTGCGCTCTGTTGGGATATTGGTGTTTGCACCAGAGAAATCATCAACATTGGTTGCAAACTTGATTTTTGAAGCTTCTTGAGAATATGCCAAAGCAGAAGACCCATCGTAAAGAAGGTCAGCGAAATACTTCTCCTGTCTCAATTCCGGAGCTAAAGCGAGCCGATGGTCGGAGTGTGCTGTCAAAGTACCCGAGTACACAGGCATCGCGAATTGCAAATTCAAGTCCGTGTCGTACGAATAAGCAAGTGGAAGCAATTCAAAAAAAATTTCAATAGAAAGTGAGGTCGACGAGGAAGCTGAAGAAGTGAATAGCAAGGAGGAGCTGACTGAATTTGGAGAAGTTTGTGAGATGGTGCTGCCTCTGTGACATATGCACCTTCAAGTGCCATCACGGTTTCCTGTGGCTGCGAAATCTCAGCTTCTACATCGCAGTCAGTAAAAAAGATATTATCAAAGAGGTCGAGATACAGAGTTACTGTAGTCTCATTAACCTCTTTGACTCCAACCCTAGGATCGTCAATTGTCCCCACGAATGGATATGGTTCGGCAAAGTCTTTCAATCCAAACAAGCCTTCCACATTCTGACCCGCAGACTCTTCGTCGCCTTCTACGAGCCCTTCTTCGAGCACCCAGTCCACGAAGTCGTTTTCCATTTCCTTGGCGATGTCATGATACCCATTTATACCTAAATTAGCCTTGGTTGACACATGAGCAGCAGTAGTCAAAGAGCTGCTCTGTACCACGAGGTCCTGGCTTTCCACAAAAAAGCCGGACTCAAACTCAGATCCCATGAATTCCACTGTGATCGAAAGAAGGAATGCTTCTAAATACCTTGAACCTAGTCTGGATATATGATGAAGATTAACAGACTTGTACTGGCTGATTGTTCATCTATCATTTAACTATGTGGGACTAAGCCCTCGCTGTAATACTGTAGCACCAGATCTTGTGTGAGGTAGAATCTAAAGTATAAGGCAAGAATTTAGATCGTTGCGATGAAGTCGCTAGTGGGCGTTGAATGTTCCCTATCGCGGTTGACACCCAGGATACCGTGTCAAAACTTCCGTGGGGGTTTTTACTGAGTTTCCGGATCGAAATAGAGCAATTTGACAATCCCCAAAACACTTTTCATTCCAGCCTTCTGGTACACATACTATTCCAGACTAGCTGCAACATACTTTAAATATTTATTTGTTAGGTTGATTCTCCGCGAGACCGCGTCTCAGAGTGCTTTTTCCAGTATGGCATGGGTGCAAAATGGAATCGTTTTGTTGCAGACAGCGTAGGTGTACGGGTTCGCATTGGTCTTTTTTTTTTTTTTCGTTAGTCATGTATTGGTACTATATATAAGGGACACAATCGCGAGACATATGTGCCTGAGAGGAGCGTGGCTCCCAAACCCCAGGCATCGGTGAGGGGTTATGTGAAGGTCGAACTACATGCCGCAGAGGGGCCTATTATTCGATTCTGACGGGTTTGTTTGGCTAGCGTGGTGGTGTGGTTGGTAGTTGGTCATTACCACGCCCCCGCGCGCAAGCCGCCATGTGTCGTCGCACCCCGTTGACGATTTTTTTTTCTGTCGGACACTAATCCTTGTCACGAGCCTGGTCTCCGTGTGCATATAGTGTGTGTGTGTGTGTTATAAACACTACACACTTGTACGGCCCGTCCAGTTCTCTACTGGCACACTACTGTGGATCATTGACTGCTGGCTAGTCAGAGACTTTAGTGTACTGCATGGAAGCTTACCACGGGAAATTTTTCAAAGATTCTTTCTTTCTGACAATCGTTTGAACTAACAACGAACAACAACGAACAAGAAGGAACAAACCCAAGTCACCTTATCGTGTGATGACCAGTTCTTCCCAGATGGATTTATATCTCAACTTGTTTACTTAGTGAACTAGACTAGATGATTCATTCTACTCCATGCAGTCGTCTCCAAGTGACTCAAGTCTTTGATGTGATTAATCCAGGATTTCCTGATCCAGGATCCCTCCATATTTGAAGTTGGACTTGTTCCCGGTGACTGCCCACCGGTCACCCCATCTCTAGAGTATCCTGTATACACTGGATTACTTGCATGTCTTTGGGTGTGTGCTGTCTGTGCTGTTAATGCCCATACAAAAGCCTATCCTACATAGACGTTACCGCCTATACAGTCCTAGGTGGAAACTTAACAATCCCGATTAAGATAAGCATTTCCCAATCGGGATAAGTACGCGTCACCGGCTCACCTTACTGATAGACGCGTCGTGAAGTTTCGTACTTTTGTTATTGATATTTGACACTCTAAACAATAGCAATGGACAGTTCCTGGTATTTAGATAATAGCTGAGACTGCCCTGTTTCACTGACGAATGATAATGACATTATTGACGCTTGTGACTGCTGTAATAATCGTAATTTTGAAGATGCTCAACACGTCGAACAAGCTCTCGTTGATAACGACAATAACTCACGAAATTTGTACCATCCATCTCCTGCAGAAATGAGAAAACATTATCTTCACTATCTTGGTGGCGAATTGAGAAACGTAATGTTAAGCATCCATCAGTATATGAAGAACAGGTACCAGTCCAAGCATCCCAAGAGAGAAGCGTTTCGCGTCCATTCGAGACGCTGTTTGACTTACCTACCTAAATACCATGATATTTTTAGTTTTTAGAGAGAGTAAGAAGTGAGAGAAATCATTTTCTATAAGAAACGTGGCAATCAGCCTGCTCTTTCTGGCCACCAACACTTGCTTCACTTTCATGCTAATTGGCGAGCGGCACTGGTTAACGCAAGAGAGAGGCTCAGAAAAGTTCACGTATTTGAGGTCGATGAACTTTGTACACTCTCACTTCCCAAAGATGTGCGATCCAACACAGATAGCCCGACGGTGGATGCAAAGGTATTGGAGGCTAGGAAAAGAGGACACAAAATGGCATACTACGTTCTCACTGAATACGGGTGTCTCGATAGGCTTGTGCGAACCAATATTCTAAACAACGAACTAAGGTCTAGTCTAGCACAACATCTTCAAAGCGTATCGGTAAAAAAGTATCAATGTGACACATAGGAAGGATGAGTACCAGCAGTGGGAACAGGACTCTATCGTGTAATTGTGCAACGGGGTGCCTGAATAACCGTTGTCCTTGTTGGAAGAGAATGTACAATGCACTCAATATTTCACGCATATGGACACTGGGAGAGAGTGTGGTAATGAAGGCGCTATTGATGAAGGCCGAACTTGTGCAGTTGTAAGCATTTGATCTTTCATGCAAGTAGAACGCAAACCTGGACCTCTGCACTCACTAATTTTAAACTTCAATATCTATCAGACTTAGATTACAGATTTGCTACTACCAGCTTTTTTTTATCTGCAATAAGGGTGGTTCGACCCAGGCTCACGTCCCAGGCTTCGTCACCACCCCCACGCCTGCCTACTCCTAACCCCAAGGGATTAGGGCGAAGTTTAAGTAACACGCCTAAGCGCCATCCATTTTCAGGGCTAGTTCATTCGGCCGGTGAGTTGTTACGCACTCCTTAGCGGATTCTGACTTCCATGGCCACCGTCCGGCTGTCTAGATGAACTAACACCTTTTGTGGTGTCTGACAGGCGTGTATTCTGGCACATTTGATATCTAAAAAATTACTGTCTTAGAGATACGATTAATACATTCTGTGTAAGTTATGAAATTAGCGAGAAACAAGATGTTCATTTTTGTACTTGAATACGTAAAATGCTCTAAATCTTTGTGAATTACCAAGCACCTTCTAAAGATTTTTCCAGCATTACGTCTTTTTTGATCAAAATATTAAAACTTCGTAATCTGCCACCATAATTACAAAATTCTGTATAAGATCTTCGCCGCTTTTTTGAATGCCCCTTCTGGCATCTTTTTTTTAAGACTTCAAGTTTACATGTCCCTGAAACTCTTCGAATGTGAAAGATAAAAGCCGCCAAATATCGCTCGAATAGGAAATAAATCATCTTCGGCAACTGTCCTAATACGGCAATATCGGCTTCCTGTCCCAAAAGGGATATTTGCGAACGGGAGAAATCCATCAACGGGGTGCGACACATGGCACGCGTCCCAAGCGTCTATCAGGCTAGCATTTCACCGCATAAACCTATATAATACCAACAGAATAACACAACCAAAATGGATGCCGCAAGCATAAGAGTCAACGCCACCACCCTCAAAGACTTTCCCGGCAGAGTAGTTAGACTCATTGGCAAAGCCACGTCCGTGGATCCCTCTTCAGATTCCGCCACGCTAGATGCTGGTGGCCCGGTGCACGTGTCGACGCACGGATCAGAGCAGATCGAGACTGGCAAATTCTACGAAGTCATTGGTAAGTGTAGCGTGAGCGACTTCCAAATCAACTCGTACTCGGTGATGCCATTGTCGGACAATTTGAACTTGGAGATGGCCAACAAGTTGGCAGCCTTGGTGCCAAAAGTGAGCGAGTTGTTCTACTGAAACTGTTCTGATTGGCATTGTTTTGTATAGAAGACCCTAACTTTGATAAATTTACTTTGACGAATCTGATAACTTATGTAAGATTCTTGATCTCTGAACACAACTCCTGGAAGCGGGTCAGGGTATACCTTTGCATAGCAATGTCGTACCATGTAGGATTAGCCTCGTATGCGCCAGCGACCAATAAGTTACCATATGTGACCACGAACCTGTATGCGGCCTCTTCATCAGCACTCACTATGTCTTCTCCGATATCTTCAATCACGGCGACTAATGTCATCCACGAAGACGGTGTGGCACGGATGGACTTGTTCTTAGCAATGTACACCAGGACATCAAAGAAGAAAGACGCGATCGATGACAAGGCCACCTTGAAGTGCTTATGCTCGGCTGCAAATGGCGACGAGGTCAACACCTTCACCACAACAGTAACGTTCTGCATCAAGTCATCGAAATATTCGTTGAATACAACAGAACCATCTTCACCTACGGTTAAGAAAATCTGTGTAAAAAGCGTGCTCGTGGTCAAATTGCTCAAGAACTTTGACATCATCATGAACAAGGTGACATCCTCTTCAGACACCTCTTCGAGACTGCGCGAAAGTAATTGAAACACACTCTCTGCTGCGTCTGTTGAGTGAAGAAGGTCTACTGTGGTGATCTTCAGGACGCTGATGCGCAACAAGTCGAATCCAATCAACTTTTGTGTCTTATTCCATTTTGCGAGAATAACAGGAATAACTTCAGTGACCAAAAACAAAGCCTCTTTTGACAGGAGATCTTTCAAAGAAGACTCCACTCTTTTGGCGACATCTTGACCAAAAGCAAGTTCTTCAGGCTGCCCCGAGTTGAATTTTGCAAAGCCTTTCGCAAGCTGCTCAGCTTTGTAGTCCGTAAAGACTATGGGCGATCTTTGGGGGAAAAAATTGCTAGTTGCTTTCATAGGGTGGGCCGGCGCAGAGGCGTTAGGGTAAAGGTTCTCGACCGGGGTTGCGCCAGTCTGTTGCAGATCTAAAGCCACTCCACTCGTGTTCTTGTTAATGAAGTTGACAACTTCCTGTGCATACGAGCCGGGCAAGTCGTTGGCGGCCAAAAACCGTTCCGCGGCCTCGTATGGGTTTTCCGCGGCGTTGTAGGGCAATTTGAGCGGTGGTTTGCCGTCTTCGACATCCACATCAAACACGTAGTCGTACTCAATGCCCTGGTACTCAGTCTTGCCTGTTGAGCCGCCTGCAGAGCTTACCACATCGCCAATTTTTACCCACTGGCCGCCAGACCACTGGTGAGCCTCGATGACACCCGCCGGACTTTTCACCATGATTGTAGCGCCCTCTTCCTTACCTGGGCTGTTCAAACGGTCGTAGCCTGGAATATCTGTTTTCTTGAGATCGTCGATTGACTGCTCGGAAATCGCAGACAGCCGAACTAAGTTGTCAAACGCTTTGGTTCCTTCGGCAGTGGCCGTACGCAACTTATCCGCCGTGAATACATATATTTTCTTGTCAGAGCCGCCAACGGCAATGTCGTCATTTGGAAGAATGGCAACACACCACACAGATATACACGGGAGTGTGATGGCTTGCCGCACAGAGCCATTGCGCCAGATTCTCACAGATCTATCCTCGGCAGTGGATACGATGTCGCCATTTGACAAAAGGGCAAGGTCGTAGATAAAAGAGTCGTGGCCATGAAGTGTCTGAAGTTCCTTTCCGCTCGCGGTGTCCCAGATTTTAATTGTACAGTCATTGGAAGCGGAAGCAAACAGCTTGCCACCAGGGAACACATACAACTTTCGGACAACGTCTGCATGGCCCGTATAACAGCCGATCTCAACGTTGCCCCGCCATTTGCGAATTGTCCGATCAGCGGAGCATGTAAGGTAAATGTCATTCTCGGAATCGACAATCTTTGCGTCCCACACCGACGCCGCGTGACCCACCAAATCATGTTTCACGGAGAACAGGTTTAAGTCCCATACTTTCGCTGTACAGTCCCAGGATCCTGATATGAGCTGGTCTTTCTCGTGGTGAAGCGAACACACGTTTCCCTGGTGCCCTGGTAACTGGAACTTGCCGAAATCGTCGCCCGGTTTGGCAAAACTCTCGAGGCTTTCACAGAGGTAGATGATGGCATCCTTCCCGCCGCATGCAACAACGGGGCCTGTGGTCACGTAATCAACTGCGACAACGCAGTTGATGAACGAGCTGGTTGGCGACGAAAAACAGATTGTGTTCTCGTGATTCGCATCTAGGAGCACATCCATCTGCCACCGTCTTGCAGTGCCGTCACGGGAGCCCGAAACAAGCACGTTTTCATTGATTGCTGTGATTCCACGAACATCCAGCTCGTGACCGTGAAGAGTAGTTCTCAATTGGTACATGCTGATGAGCTGAGTTGATTTTTTTTGTTAGAAAGTGAGTGGTGTGTAGAGATTGGTGGTGTGGCCAAGATATGCGGGATGGTTCGCAACCACGATACAGACTTGTTTATGGGGAAGCTTGGCAAGAGACATAATCAGGCTGTACTATTCTAGATCTGCTCTAAGCAACGTTTGTCATCTTTGAAACCTCAATCTCTTTTTAAGGGCAATCTGGGGAATATTTTTACTTTCGCCCCACATATGTGATCCTACTAAGTAAATGTCGGTGTTTATAATGGAACACGATTTGAGACAACAGTTGAGAGTTTTCGATACTTCTCCTGCCCAAGAATTGACGGCAGGAGGTTGGATCTGACTAGACATTCTCGAAAACTCAATCACCTGTTAATCTGAAATCAAATCGGGAGAAGCTCCCAGGGTATAAAAAGTGACATCATGGCCTGCAAGCGTACCGAATGGCCATGTCATCACAGAATCTCGTTCATATTATGATTTAATTGCCCTTTCGTCATACCAGACTCACTTTATCCATAAGCTAAATTCAATTCTTTTCATACACGCTAGGTCAAACCCCCTGGAGGTGGAGATGTACGGATGTTTTTCCTGCCCCAGTGTCTTCATTTCAGAGATCTGATCTACACTGGTTCAGAATAGCCCAATTTCTCAAGCCTCTAGTCATGACTTTAACGCACACAATTAATACAAACGGGGCTCATGTTTTCTACTCGCTGCTAACGGGAAAGTACCTTCTGGTGACTGATTCGTCAATCGAGGTGAACGATTCTATGGCCTCTGCCTATTCAAAGGAGGTCACCACGACCGTCTCCTGCATTTTGGGATACATCAAATTGAAGATCAACAAATATGTGATTGTTGTAGATAAGCACGAGGTGACTGGATCTATTCTAGGCAACGAGATCGCGAAAGTGAAGCTGTTCAAGATATACCCTCTCAACAGCAATACACTTTCACGGAAGGATACTGAAGAGGGTCAATACTTGGCCCTATTACATCAGCACTTAACTAATGCAACCCTCTTCTTTTCTGTGAACAATACGTATGATTTGACTAATTCGTTGCAGCGCCAGTTTGGTGGCGCCAGTGGTGCACCTCTGAGAGACGAGCGTTTCTGGTGGAACAAGTACTTGTGTGAGGAATTTTTGGAGAGCGGAGCTGAAGATTTTGTGACGCCTGTTATATACGGATATGTCAAATCTCATTCTGCTCAATTCAAGGGCAACGAGAACTTGGAATTTGCCTTGATCACGCGCCGGTCTCAGGTACGCGCGGGCACGCGGTATTTCCGCCGTGGAATCGACGAAACTGGTGCCGTGGCCAACTTCAATGAGACCGAGCAAATTCTTACATCGGCTAGCGGCCAGGTGTTCTCATTTTTGCAAACAAGGGGCTCGGTTCCCGTCTACTGGTCTGAGATCAACAATCTTAAATACAAACCAAATTTAGTGATTTCATCGCGTCCGTCACAAGATGCCACTGCCAAGCACTTCAAGCAGCAGGTTGAGCTTTATGGTGACAACTATTTGGTGAACTTGGTAAATCAGAACGGGTACGAGAAGCCAGTCAAGAACGCTTATGAGAAGGCCGTGGAGACCTTACCTGAGCCGTTAGCATCGCGTGTGAACTATATCTATTTCGACTTTCATCACGAGTGCAGAAAGATGCGCTGGGATCGTGTCAAGATCTTGATCGAGCGCTTGATTGAATTAGGATTCACCAGCGACAACTATTTCGCCTACGACTTACGTACCCGGGAAGTGCTCAACTCGCAAAAAATGATTGTTCGTACCAACTGCATGGATTGCTTGGACCGTACGAACGTTGTGCAGTCGATGTTGGGCAGGTGGATACTTCAGGAACAGTTTGAGAAGGCCCACTATTTGCCCCAAAACAACATCAATCCATGGGAGATCGTGGACCCGCTGTTCAACTTGTTTTTCCAGAGTTTTTGGGCCGACAATGCCGACGCGGTTTCCACGGCGTACTCGGGAACGGGCGCATTGAAAACGGACTACACCAGAACGGGCCAGAGAACGAAGGTCGGGGCCTTACTCGACTTGCTGAACTCTATCACCAGATATTATCTCAACAACTATAAGGATGGTCAGAGACAGGACTCGTACGATTTGTTTTTAGGCGCGTACAGGCCGTACCAGGATGCAATCACAAACCCATTCGTCGACAAAAGATCGCCGTACACTCAGATGGTGCCATACTTGATTGGTGCGTCGATGTTTGTGCTCGTCGCATTATTGTTCTACCCTAGCGGTTCTATAACCAGCTTGCGTAACTTGCTTTTCATTGGCGGCTGTATTTACTTTGGCGTGCGCAACACGATCCATGTGATGCGGAACGGCTACCAATTCGTTAACTGGCCCAAATTGTCGCCATTGGACTACTTAAAGAAAACCGATGTTTTCAATTTGGACGGCCGGTTCGTTGGCATCAAGTTTGAAGAAAACGATGATTTCAAGACGTCGAAGAAACGCAACTGAGTAAGTTTTGCTATTTAATTAACAAGTTTTTGCTTAATGTTCATGAACACCCATAGAATGTGCCCGAGTCACGTGATGTGTGAGTTTCAATCAGGCGCGCACTTTTGCTTAGAAAACTTGCTGGAATTGACCATCAACGCACATCCAAGCGAATAATGTCGGGCGCTCTAGAACAATCCTTAGACAGCATTATCGGTGGGAACACAGGGCCCCGCAGAAGGGAGCACGCGGGCAGAAGAGAACACCCTGGCAGAAGGCCACGTGGTGGCCGAGGCGGTGCTTTTAGAAGGCCAGCTGTATGTATCTGAGAGAAGCGAACCGCCAGGAATTGCAGCCCGTGATAAGTCCCCTTTTGATGCGGGTGAATCGGCCTCAAGTCATGGCTGCTCTGAACAAATGAGAAACACAAAAAGAAGATAGGCGACGATCGTTGTTCATTTGATGACTCTCAATCAAGGGATTGACTCGTTGCGGTGAAACAGGAACTCTATTCCACAATATACTAACGACTTAAGGGCAGCAGACCACACTACGACAGGGGTATTCCCGAACAGATCTTGAAGTCCGCTGAAGGCAGGGCTATGTTGCGACTCAAAAACATTCACCCAGACTTGAACGGCATGGACTTGTCTGACTTGTTTCTCAACATCGCGCCCGTGGATTTCGTCAAGTTTGACCCTAGAGACGAGACCATAGCCTACGTTTGTTTCCAGCTGAACTTCAATGAAAACAATACTCGTGCAATTCAAAAGTTTGATGGTAAAAAGGCCATGGGCAACACCCTCATTGTTGAGAACGCCACGTCCTTGGCTGATAGGATAGCGCCTGTTGCTGCACCAGCTTACCGCGGCACGCGTGACTCTGTAAGGGGCAGAGACAGTTACAGGACCAGAGAAACGCCTAGGCCAAGGGAAGCCCACAGAGTCAAGGCCAAGCAACAGAGAGAAAGGAAGCCCAGGCCCGTTCAAAAGTCTGCCGAGGACTTGGACAATGAGTTGGCCGCGTATATGAGTGCCAGCACTGCGTCGCAGGAGAACATCGGTGCATTTGCAGCTCAGGATAATGGCGAGGCCATGCTCGAGTGAAGCTTTCGAGAGTATTGCAAAAAAAGCTTCATATGAAGCCTGGGAGAACGACTAGGTTATCGAGCTCGGATACCCGTCATTCAGATTCGGCTATCACAAAATACACAGTAAAT
The DNA here is from genome assembly GCA_030556465.1 of Metschnikowia picachoensis. Classification (NCBI taxonomy): domain Eukaryota; kingdom Fungi; phylum Ascomycota; class Pichiomycetes; order Serinales; family Metschnikowiaceae; genus Metschnikowia; species Metschnikowia picachoensis. Next base: position 64,889 of record JAKTUB010000290.1, read on the forward strand.
ACTAAATAAGGAAAACATGTTTAAGTGTATATAAAGAAACTTTCTTTAAGCCTGTGCCTTATATCATGGCTTACAGAGACGGTTAGTCCATACCGTTGCTAAGCTCCACTAACTCAATGTAGAGACCCTTGGTACTCTTTCTCCAGCTCTTGCCCCAGTACAATGTGGGAATGATAAAGGCTATTGACACGAAGTCAATAACTGCTAAAGTGATGTATGTGTTTTCAGTGCCAGCGGAGTCGAGCCACATGGAGCAAACAAATGTAAAGATGCATGCTAAAGTGTTATTGATGATCGACACACCCACCATCCCTTGAATGACGGTCTCAGGGTATGCATCCATGAGGTACGACATGGCCGTGTCACCAATAGAGCCCCAGCCAAACCCAATAAAACCAAGCCCGCCATAGACGACCCACGCAGGCCATTCACCGCCTTTGGCTGCTCCGACACCGAACATGAAAAGACCAATGGGAGAGATAATCATTGTAATGAAGAGAAGCCATAACCTATACTCGGGCTCATAGACCCCGTTGTGGCGCTTCGCCAACCATAAAACATGCTTGTCCGAAATAACACCCGACATCACGCACCCAATCACGGCACCGATTAACGTGGCAACATTCATCAAAGCCACGCCTGTCTCGGAATAGTTCCAAGGAGCGTCGTAGAAGAATGTGTCCTGAGTGGTCAAAAAAAACGACATGTAAGCGTCTTGTAATCCCCAAAGAATGCCCGAGAGCCAAACGGCCGGTAAAGTGAAGACTTTGAAGTAAATAACAAACCTCTTGATGTACTGGCGCACACCATACCCTTCAATATAAGACGAGGGAGTGACGAGCGCCACCCGCTTGTGGTATGGCGTGAGCTTTTCGTTCTTTTCGTTCAAAATGTTGTTCTCGACATCGACATGAGACTTCTCAAAAACTTGGGTGTTTTCGTCACTGTCTCCCTTCTCCGAATCCATGGCTTCAGTCTTATCGTCTTCTTTGTATTTTCCATTCATATAATCCTCACTGGACTCGTTCTCAGAACCATCTTTTACCTCACCTGAATCGTAAACTGGGAAGTATTTCGAGCGGTCAAATACGGTCTCCTCGCAGGAGAAGAGCACCACAATGAGTGTGCCTCCGCAGATGATCGCGCCCCACCAGCCTACCCAACGAAATCCCAGCAGCTCCGCGATCAAATGCGCAATTAAAGGACCCAAAAACGAACCGATCGACGTGGCCATGATATAAACGGTCAATACAGAGCCGAGCTGATGCTGAAAGAATATGTCAACAAGGGACTGTTGCGCTTGTGCCTCTGCACACGCCTCGGACATGCCGACAAAGGCCTGTGACCAGATAGTGTCTGCGGTGCGCCGCGACAAGGCAAACCACACGGAACCCAATGTTCCTGACAAGATACAGATAATGTAGGTAATCCTTCTACCGTACAAGGACGACGCGGGCGCGAAGAAAATACACGACCAGCCAATGAAAAGAAACAACACGCCTGCACCGGTGTTCATGGCAGCATAGGAAATGCCATACGCTTGATTTAACGAGTCCTGTGCCGCGCCAGCATCATTCGAAATCGCGGCCGTGAGCCCAGTGATGAACGTAATAATAAAAAAATGCCACATTTTCCGTGGAACCGACCAATTCAATGGGTCATTTGGAGAGTCGGACGGTTGAGGGAGCAAAATCACGCCCTTGGTGGTCTTTTTCAAAGCCCGCCCGGAGTGGTAGCTGGAAGAGTCATCTGAGGATGCTAAAATGTTCGTTGTTCCAGGAACGTAGTCGTCGGAAAAGTAGTTGTTGTTCATCTATATCTGCTGGTGGGGTGTATCTATTCAATTTCTATGCTTATGATTAGTGTAGGTGATGTCAAAGGAGCATAATAAGATTTCTTGTGATGTGAGAAAATAAAACCTGGGAAATAAGCGTTGGCAGCGAATGAAGCCCGAAAGATGTTCTTATATAGACAGCTAAGAAAAAAGCAGTTGTGAACGGTGGTTTTGAACAGAAGTTGATGGTGAATAAGCTTTCGATTCTGCACTGCAATTTATCTATTTTTTTTTTGCGCTTCTTAAAGCGCTCAACGGAGCTGCTCTTCGCGGCACCGGCGCAACGCGCCGTTTTCGCACGCTGTCTGTTGACGTGATCATATGAAGAAAGGGGCTACTTTGCCTATAGAGCTTGAGCGGAACAGTCGGTTACGGGAAAACCGTGACTATCGTTTTGAAATTATATCCGTTTTATTCATTTTTTATATAGGTTTCTTGTCATGAGGACTTCATGGGCAAGGTTTTATCAGCAATGTGAGTGCTTGTCAGCTGCAGCCCTTGATGCTTATATACATTCTGACCGCAATCTTGTAGCATTGCCTTCGGAATAAACTTGGCCGTCATCAACCGTTTTGAAAAATAGAATGGACGAAGCAAGTTCTCCTGTTGCTGTTGTTGCTGTTATCAATTACCTAAAGTACTGAACTCCATCTTTTTTTTTTCTCTTCTACATTTCTATGATCTCAACGCCAGTCAAGGCGGGAACAGCTGCGCCAATCAAGGCGGGTACAATTGCGCCAATCAAGGCGGGTACAATTGCGCCAGTAAAGGCGGGTACAGCTGCGGGCGAAAGGGGGAGGCGAGTGCGGTACAGTTGACAAGATGAGGCGAGCACTCGTGCATTGAAAATGAGAAAGATGTTTGATACCAAAGTGGCATACAATCGCTACGCCAGCGAACCATAGGCAAATCATCCATGTCAATCGAACACCCTACTATGATGTACTCGTCTTGTACTTTTGAGTGACACTAGATCAAATGGTAATCAATATTCTTTTGGTTCGAGTGGGCGGCAATAGAAGTGTTGACTCGTGGTGAAATTCAATTGTACACATTCTTAAGGCTACTTTTGCATGAGCCTAGGCGAAATATATACAGATTGATACATAGTAACCTATGAAGAGTTTGAAACCTGGTGCATTAAATAGCAGTTAAGGTACGAATAGATCCTCAGGGCTATAACCCTAACCGGGCACGTGCGAGGCCTCGTAGCCGTTCGTGCAGGTGGTAACCTCACGGCCCTAACGCGGGCGAGTAGTTGAGTTCCGATACAAGCTATTTTTAGCCTGAACAGGAAGAGATATTGCTAGATTATATCGTTTAAGTGTATTGTATATGAATACCCACTTCGGTTTGCGAAGACTTAACCGTAGAAGAATAAATCTCTTCCTTTTACTCGGCTAATAAAGCTTGGCTTAGTAGGGTCGTGGCGCATGTCCGGTTGTATACCGGATGTGCGCAGCCCTCGTCAACTTTAATTCGTCAACTTTAATCCGTCAACTTTGCAAGCCCTGACTGGGGTCATGTGACCAAGCCCTAGTCAGACTCACTCACTCTGACAGACACCTACTATTGGGAGATCACCAGATGTACGGGTGTTCCTGTTTGGGACTAACCGCTTGCCCTATCAACTAGTGAAGGTCGCGGTAGTCAAGGTGGTTTAGGTGTATGCATGGCTCTGAGATAAGATCGTAGACTAACTCTCAACGTAGATTCAGTATAAGCCTAGCCTCAATATCAGATCCCGGGGCATACTCCTTCCTTTATACTTGACTACTATTTGTGTGAGACTACAGGAGTGTCAGACGCATGCCTGTATATGTCTGGACCCCCGAATCCTACTCCTATCAGTTACTGGTGCTTGCCCATCCGGTGATTAGCGCCGTCTTCGAGAGTATACCTTCTTGACGGTCTTCACAAACCAATTCAATCTTTTTTTTTTTGCTTGTCTTGAGTTTTCCGATGATGCGTTGACCGGCGCTAACATGACGTACCTTTTTTTTGATAAAAAAAATCATACAAAAGATTAATGTTTGAAGTTTGACGGAAAAGCTTTAGGACGAGATTCGGAAAGTTTTGGCGGAGTATGAGTATTTTATCAATGACACAAGGAAATGCGCAAAACGCACTAAAATGTCCCCTCAACTTTGAGTGCAATTTACGCAAGATTTTTGCGGATAGACTAAAGTTTCAAGTTACTTGCGCCATAGAGTCAGAAGTCTCGATACAAAGCAATTAGAATTTTATTGTAAGTTCTGCCAAGCACCAAAGTTGTGGAATTTGTGCCAATCCCTTTCTTAACAAATTTATGTAAATCCCGAAAAGAATGGGATCCTTGACTTTCGAAATTTCTGCCAGACTTTTGAGAATTCTGGCGAGGGGATATCTTTCCCACCTATAATAAGATGTATGGTCTGCTCTAGGCGTATCGTCTGAATGCGTTGGTGTGTTCAACCACAATTATCGGATGTGTACAGTTATTAGCGCTCCCTAGCATCCGCGAGCGGATGCCGGGTTATACCTCCTTACAAGGGTTTAATTACAGAGGCTTTACGGTAATATCAAGGGAGATGATCGTATGCTACAGCACAAGAAAAGAAGCCCAATAATCGTCGCCATCATCATTGTAAAATAGCCTTTTCAAAAAGTGAAGACAAAGAGAAAAAAAATGGCTAATTCAAGTTCATCAGAAATTCTTGAAGGCCATACGTCAGCTCAAACTGGCATACAGAAATAAACGCACACGCGACAGACCAAGCGCGAGAATGAAATGTCCACCTACAGCCTGGAATATGCCGATTAATTAATGGGCTCTTAAAAGCCAAAGTTATACATATTGGATATAAAATCTACCGTAGCGTAGCTCCCTCTTGTACGGAGTTCATCTTCGAAAATGCTCTTGGTTTTGCCAAGAATTTTGGCCGTTCACCACGCAAGCATGTTTCGCGCACGACCTCTTCCACTGCCAAAGAAATGTCCAGTAACATTCTCGCGTACTTTTATCTTGTCAAACATTACGACTATTTTAGCTGTTGGCGACATATTCTGCACTGCCTTCTTGCATCATACGAATAGACAAAAATTCCACACTATTCTATCTGACGGCTCTTGTGATTTTGCCCGTGTAGGAAGCTATCACTGATCTGAAGACTAAAATAGGACGCGGCTCACTGCAAGCCTCGGCACACTTACAATTTTTGTTGTTTACCTAGCTAAACTCTGTTTCGTTTTCTTTCCCAAGCTCCCTTGTATTGCTTTCACCAATGCCAAATCCAGTCCTAGCATGGTGTGACGACATACACTCAGTCAGAGGGAACGTTTCTCAGCTTCAGGCCACGCTTAATCAGCTCATCACGAAGACGCCTACTGTTGCCCAATATAGAGATTTGATTAGCACATATGGCTCACCAGAGGCAGATAAGACGACCGAGGCGCCCCACATATTGGAGAAACTCCGCTCAATCTTGCATTCTCCTCAGGTAAAAGTTGCTGTTCGCTTGAAGAGTCTTTACGATAGGGGTTACTTGCCTTTCTTACTAGGATTGAGCAGGATCAACTTCAGGTCTCAAAAATGCGACCGTTTCGTGGGCTATCTTTTGGACTTTTGCCCGCCAAAGAATAATGGGTCTAGTATGTTTCCCGAGGAAGGTGCGTTTGTCAAACAAGCGAATCTTGATCCCGAGGAGTCTATGTACCCACCGTCTTTGCCACCGATTGAAAACGAGCTGCTTCTCAAGCTTGTTCTCACTGACAAGTCTTTGAGGCAACCATCCGACTTTTTGGAGCTGGAGTTCTCTGAAGGGTTCCATGACTACAACAACAATCACAACAGAAAATTGCTGCTCCGTGGGAGCGGTATACTCGATATTGCACTCACGGATATTCTCGATGAGGCGTTTCCTAAGGTGCATGAGGACGACTTGATCTTCTTGAAGCATAGATTTTCTTCTACGGCGATTTTGGCCAAGTTAGCATTTTGCTATAACATCTCGGACTCCGTGATGCACCATATTCCACAAGAAGCTTCCATAGATGATAAGCTAGCTGTGTTGAAAAACGTCTTTTTGGCCTACATTGGCGGCATGTCGAAACTGGAATACACTTTCGCGGCAATTAGACTATGGATAAGTCAGCTTTACCAGCCATTGATCGCCAAGCTTCAAAAGGACTCAGTCCAAAGCCAGCTCAAAAGCGTGTACATCCTTGCTTTTGCCGAATTGAATTTCATGCTCAGGAGAGTGAATAATTTAACGGAGGATCCCACCAAGAGATTGAAATACGAATTCAGAATGCTTGAAAACGGTGACCCGTTTGTGTATCAGCTTCACGTCGCCAACACACCATTGGGTGTCGGCACAGCCTCAAGTATGGACAAGGCGAAGCAAAAAGCCGCTTATGAGACATTCGAAACACCCGAACTTCGTGCCCAACTCATGAACATTCTCGTGACACAGTTTAGAATGCCCATCAAGGAAAATGAGACAGCTCCAGCCAAGACTGTAACTCCCGTCCTGAAAGAAGGTGCATCTGAGGACGAGTCATACTCACCAGAGCTTTCTGGGGATGATTATGAGCCTGGTTTGCCCAAGGGCAGCGAGGAAATTACTAGTGCGGCCGAAACAGCGCCCGTGGCAATTAACTACTCAGACTGGCCTCCAAAGACTCTGAATGAAATACAGCAAACTGCCACGGATACTTTGGGCAACACAGGCCAACAACCTCTTGCGACAAAAGCCAACAAGTCACAGAAAAAGCACCAGGCTTACCACTCACACCCACTCACGCATACCCAGCAACAGGCAAACACACAGCCAGCGCCTCCACAGGTAAGAATGCCCTTACCATACGGTAAGCTTCCGCCAATTCCGAATATGAAGGGTAAGGGCGGAAAATTTTAGAAGAATGTATAAGGAGCTGTAGTACGTAATAAATGACTTACGTCCGAGGTCATGTCAGGATTTAACGCGACGTGACAGAATTTCAAAGTCTAGATATAACCCCAAATTTTTATTGTCTTCATTCATAAAAAAATTACGCTTGGCGGAACTTGAACATTGATTGTTATCAAAGTGTTGCTTGCTTGGTACAAGGCTATTCAACACTAACTGTGTAAGTTCAACGTTGATTACCACGCTGGGAAAGCCTAACACGTGCTAAGGGACCCAATCTATGACGATTTCAAACACTAACTCTAACTATCAAAGATTTATCACACGAAAATATACGAATTTAAATCAACGCACATCTCATTTTCTTGAACTTTTTGCCATCTTGCCATCTTGCATCACATTTATTTAGCCTGTATGCGCAGCCGGGCAGAACTAAAATCTCATGCCATGGTCATCCCGGGCATATACGGAGCAAAACCGCAAACAGTGGTCGCGTCCCAGCCATTCGCGCCTGCATCGGGCCAATGAGAACCGTTCGTGGGTGAGGACCCCAGCGTACATACAAGCGGATCGCCGCAGAAAAAGCGAAAAAATAAATCTACGCATCCGCAAGTACAAAGTTTCTTCTTTCTGACTGTACATATTAACACAATGGCCGAGAAATCCAAAACTATTCCTTCTTTCACCGTCGGTGACTACGGTGCCTTTGCTCTTGCTGGTGCTATTGGCTGTGGTGTCACTCACGGTGCCATGACCCCAATCGATGTCATCAAGACCAGAATCCAGTTGGAGCCTACCGTGTACAACACCGGATTGGTCGGATCGTTGAGAAAGATTGTCTCTGCCGAAGGTGCCGGCGCCTTATTGACTGGCTTGGGCCCCACCGTGTTGGGCTACTCCATGCAGGGTGCTTTTAAGTTTGGTGGCTACGAGTTGTTCAAGAAGACCTTCATTGAGCAATTGGGTTACGACACCGCTTCAAACTACAAGAACTCTGTCTACATTGGTTCCGCCGCTTTGGCCGAGTTCTTCGCCGATATTGCCTTGTGTCCTTTGGAGGCCACCAGAATCAGATTGGTCTCGCAGCCAAACTTTGCCAACGGTTTGATTGGCGGTTTCTCCAGAATCATGAAGGAAGAGGGTGTCGGCTCTTTCTACAACGGCTTCACCCCCATCTTGTTCAAGCAGATTCCTTACAACATTGCCAAGTTCTTGGTGTTCGAGAGAGCCGCTGAGGCCATCTCCGGCGCCGTTCCAGGCAACAAGGCTGACTTCACTCCAACCACCAAGACCATTGTTAACTTGTCTGCCGGTATTGTTGCCGGTTGCGCCGCCGCCATTGTTTCCCAGCCTGCCGACACCTTGTTGTCCAAGGTCAACAAGACCAAGAAGGCTCCAGGCCAGTCCACCCTCGGCTTGTTGGCACAGTTGGCCGGTCAGTTGGGTATCCGTGGCTCTTTCGCTGGTTTGCCAACCAGATTGGTCATGGTCGGTACTTTGACCTCGTTGCAGTTCACCATCTACGGCTCCTTGAAGAACGCCTTGAACTGTCCTCCAGGTGTCGAATTGTAAGCGCCGCCCGTTTATAGACCGTCGTGTTCATCAAAATTTACACCATGTCCAACTACTTATATAATTAGAAGCTTGTCATATGTACCTACACATCGTTTATCTTTCCTTTCGGCTCCGTACACTGCCCAGAATATTTTTGCATTAACATAAAGATCTTGGTTTAGCATGCAAGTATTACTGGTATAACCCTATTGGGCCGAGTTTTATCAAGGAAGCAAAAACAGATATCACATTCACACGCTACACAATACTCTACGGGAGCGAAGAAACAAGTGCATGCGCCATCTTCTTGAATTTCTCGGTTTCATGCCAGTCCCACTTTTGCAGAAACTCTTCGAGCAAACATCCTCAGTACACGCATTCGGCATCATGCTTGTCTAAATTTCTTTTACACAGACTAATTGTAATCGTAGATTATAGTGTTGTTGCTTCAGATCCATAGAATCGACCTCCACCGAAGTCAGTGTGATTCAAAACCCTTGGTTTTCCCAATCCCGCCTTTACTGCGGAGTATCTCGACATTCCTCCGATGAACAGGCATCACATGCATGTTGTTCGGTGTGCACATAGAAGAGCGCCAGGGGTCATCCTGGCAGAATTTTTTTTCCAGAAGTGCATACAGGCAAAGTAAATGCAAAGAACATGACCGAGGCGCTCTTGCGCTTTGCAAGGTGACAAAATTAATTTGCTCTTGATTATCAGGCGTGCAAGACCGATTCTCTAACTTCCTCGCAGATCTGCTCCATTCCACAAACTCTTGATTGCGGCTTAGATCTGGAAAAGTTTGACCCAGTATCGCAAATTGAGGTCTGAGGCGGGCGGGCGGGCGGTCCAGTAAGGATTTTTTTTTGCCTGGATTGGGAGAAGTAATTGCGATTCTATATGTCATCATCGTGCGTCGGTTGCGAACTGTAACCGAGTGACCGGCAGCTCGCGTGATCGCATTGTGGCGATGGCGTGCATAAAAATCTTGGGAGGTTAGCTGGTTATATAAGGCAGTTACCTCTATCCACGCGCGAGATTCATTCAAATTTGTCGAATTATACCATATTTCACCTTAAGTTTTAGCACATAGTAGCCATGCAATTTGCAATTCTCCTATCTTCGCTATTCTTGCTTCTTTCAACTGCACAAGCGGTGCCTATCTACAAGCGATTTTACAGACCATCCTCGGAAGTATTTTCTGTGATTGCTCATCATGAAGGTGGTGTCTTTCAATACCACTTGTTGATGTGGGATGGAGAGAATTTGCTTCTCAATTCTGACACTAAAGCATTCTTCGGGCGTGTGCGTGCATCTCAGGGCTACATTCTCAATCTTCCCATCAACGGAACGCTAATTAACGGGACGCAGGAGGCTGCTGGCACAGCCAATGTTCACGTTGACCCGCTGACCTACAAGTTGACCACCACAACAAACGCAAACAATGCTACCCATGGATTTGGCATCCACGACTCTAAATTGACATTTCGAAACTCCTCGAGTTTCTTGGCCTGCCCTGATTTGTCGTACCAGGGCCAGTATCACGTCTACTGGGGTGATAACAATCAGACACAATGCCCTTTCGGAGCCAGGGGATACACCGTGGACTTGCTTGTGCAAATAGATGCCTACACTAATTACAATCCGTCTTCGAACCAGAATGCATTTTTGGACGGTACATTAGGCTCGAACTCCTCCGCGCAGATCAATGGCTCTACTACGTCAAACAGCAGCACGTCGAGCCAAAGAAAGAAGAGATTTTTTTTCTTTTAATTGGTACCATTTTTTGAAGGAAATTTGGAAATGACCATCATACGGAGTCTTTGATTATTAACGGTGACCACGACTTATTGAAGGTTTTGAAAAAATAGGCTCATTGCACGTATGCTGTCATATTTGGTGTTTAATATGAAGCGTTATGAAATATACGATTACATACTCGAATGAAAAACAAGTATATTGAAAATTACACAAATTGTTTTCGTAGCGACACAAATATCTACGTAAGCTGGGGTTTTCCTGATGCGAGAGTTGAAGCGGCAGGTGAGGGAAGTACAGCCATTAGGGCGGTGACTACCTAATTAGCACATTTATAATCAGTGTGAGACTACCAGCATTTGGTGGCAACAAATAGGGCCTGAGGGCCCAATGCATCTTAACTCCATGTTGGCGCCGGTCAACGCATCATCGGAAAACTTAAGAAAATTAAATTGGTTTGTGAAGACCGTCAAAAAAGTGTACTCTTTGAGACGGCGCGAATCACCGGATGGGCTCGCATTACTGACCCTTCTGTTGCGAGAGTTGAAGCGACAGGTGGGGGAAGTACAGCCTCTAGGGCGATGACAACCGAATTAGTTCTCATACGCAGCCACGCCGCTAGGCATGGTA